>PVKN010038249.1:0-11099 GCA_004027915.1 Capromys pilorides
ATAAACTTTGGAGTTATGATAGCAATAAAAAATGTGACAATTTAGGAAAATCTACCAATCTAATCATCACATTAAAGGAATAATGCAGATATAACAATTATTCCATTTTATTATTTCGCTAAATAGCAAAAATTGTTAAAAATCTTCATTTCAAGAAAGCTCCTCAGGAAACAATAATAAATGACACTTCTTTGAGTTGATGTAGTCATCAATATTAAGCCTCCCTCATGAAGTAATATGGCAAGAAAAATAACCGAACAAAATCAAGAAGAGAAAGCGAATGACTTCATGAAGGTCTTGCTCCAAAATAACCACTAGAAAGAAACTATTTATTTTAGATGTGAAAAGAGTAAAAATACCTTGATATACGTGAAAGTACTGAGTATAGGGAAGAGTCTTACACGCATCTGATGAAATGAAAGATTTAAACAGCAGAGGTTGGGCATGGTGGCACATGACTGTAACCCCAGCTTTTGAGAGGCTGAGGTAGGAGGATTCCTGTAAGTTTAAGGCCAACCTGAACTATGAAGTGAGGCCTTGCCTCAAAAAAGAAAAAAAAAAGTTGAAGTTCTATTTGCAGAAGGCAAAAAGAAAAGGAATGACATCCTCAACTCCTTGAGTGATAAAGGAGAGGAGTGAAAATCAGAGCCCTTCAGGACAAAATAGAAGGAAAATGACAATAAAGTGATAATTATTCATCTTTTAACAAAATGAAACAGACAACAAAACAAAATCCAGGAAACAAGTAGTATGAAGGAATTTCTCTGAAAATATAATAATAATGATATGCCACTAGATCACAGGAGCCAACTTGAGAGACACATCCATAGCGATGTTGGAATATTTTGAACAACAAAATAAATAAAGTAGTATTGGATTATAAACCATCATTAAAGTAGATACAGAGGAGCACACACCTCTTATAAATAAGTACAAAATGGAGATTCTTCTTTCACATAGAAAATTGCTCATCATAAAAGCTGATTCATTCCTCTTCAAGAGGTGAGCTCTGTCCCTCTCTTCTTAGTGAATGCTGAACTTCAGGACTTTATTCCAGAGTACACAGGACTTTCCAGGAGAAAAGCTAGTGGGTGTTGTCTTAGCCAAGTAGTTAAATTAAGCGTCACCAAGGATGTCACATGGAATTCTGTGTTGTCTGTTATGAGGAGAGTTGAGATGTTCTAGTTTTGTGCTTTTCTTGCCTGGTTAGCTCATTGAAAGCTCCAAACTAGCCCAATGGAGAAAGACATCAGAAAATTCAAATTGAGGGATGATTTTGAATATGATTGATTGCTTGAAACTGTTAAAATCATGACAAGACAAGAAATACTGAGAAGTTCTCATAGACCCAGGAGATCATAAAAGCTACCCAGTATTGTAGAATGGATCTACAATACAAGAACAAAAATGTACGAGTGGAAAAACTGGTGAAATTCAAAGTAAACTCAGAATTCATTGAATAGGAATATACTGATGTGGGTCTTGTCTCTAGTCTCTCATAGGGAGTTCTGTAGCAGTTTTCCACAGTGGGTGTGCTGGGCCTGGTTGCTGGTTGAATGAATTTCTGGCAGGCCCTGAGTGAACATTACATGTCAGGTCTGGTTGCTGCGTCAAAAGAGTTTCTGGCTGGCCCAGGGCAGTCTCCTATTGTGCTAAATTTTTATAGGCATAGTTTCGTTTATTTATTATTGTGGCCTGAGCCAAAAATCATTGCTAAGGCCAATGTCCAGGAACTTTCTCTGTTTTCTTATAAGAATTTTATAGTTCTTGATCTTAGACGTTAATATTTAATACATTTTACCTAGATTTTTGTGCTTGCTATAAAGGTCTGATTGCAATCTTTTGCATGTGGTAGTCCAGTTTTCTTGGCATTATTGTTTGATGAGATTATCCTTTCTTTTTTATGTCTACTATGCTGAGGAAATAGTTTAGCAGCATAAGTGCCTGCCTGGCAAGCACAAGGTCCTTAGTTTGATACCCAGTACAAGAAAACAAAACAAAAAGACAAAGAAAAAAAGATCAGCATTGCGCCCACTTGGCCTTCTTCTCCAGAACATCTGAACTGCATATGTTGAATCTATTTCTGGATATTCTGTTCTATTCTATTCCACTGGCCTATCTTTCTATTTTTCTGCCAATCATTACTATACATGTAGAACCTAATTTTAAATCAGGGAGTTCCCAACATTGTTTTTCTTTCTCCAAATGAATTTGGTGATTCAGAGAGCCTTTTATGTTTCCATACAAATTTCAAAATTGCTTTTTCCTTTTCCTTGCTTCTGTGACGAATGACTTTGGGGTTTGGTAGCAATTGTGTTGAGGCTTGATGTTGCTTTGGGTATCAAGGAACAGGATACTTACTAGTTTTGTGCAGCACCTATCATATATGTGTAATTTTGGGTCATGCCACATGCAAATAGAATAATTTTACTTCTTCCTTTCCAATTGTATGGCTTCCGTTTCTTTTCTGTTGTATGAGTGCTCTTGTTAGTGCGTCCCATTCTATGTTGACCAAAAGTGGCAAAGTGGGCATCCATATCTTGTAGTGGATCTCACTGGGAAAGCTTTCCACATGAATGGTAATGTTAGATAGAAAATTTTCATAAATTGCATTTGTTACGTTGAGGAACATTCCTTCTATATCTATATTGCTGGGAGCTTCTATCAAGAAAATATGTTGGATATTGTCAAATGCTTTTCCTGCTTCAATGGAAATTAATGTTTTTTATCTCTTTTGTTAACAATAACGTTTTTTTTGTTAAGATGACATGTTATTTTCATTGATTTACATTTATTAAACTAAAGATAAATATCTTCCAAAATAAATTTCAGTTGTACATATGTTGTTGGACTTGAATTGTGATAATTTGTGTGTGCACATTCACCAGAGTAATTTGCCTATAGTTTACTTTTCTTGTGATGTATTTGTCTTAGGTATCGAATCATGAAATGTGGAAGCATTTATGCCTTACACAGGCTTTTCTGAAGGATTGGTAGAAATTAAACATGAAACCACAAGATGCTCTGCATTTCTTTATTGAGAATTTTGAAAAGTTTCTCTAACATTTATATTTGTTATTAGTCCATTCAGGCTCTGTATTTCTTTCTTTCTTTCTTTTTTTTTTTTCTTTTCTTTTTGGTACCAGGAATCAAATTCAGAACCTTGCATTTGCGAGGTAGGCACCAGGCTCTGTTTATTTTAGACTTAATCTTTTTTGTTTTTGTTTTGCAGTATTGGGAATTGAACTCAGGACCCTGTGCTTGCCAGGTAGGCATTTATTCTACTGAGCTATCTCCCCAGCCCTATAGCAGGTTGTGTCATTCTAGGACTTTATCAATTTCCCCTAGGTTATCTAACTTGTTCAACTATATTTACTTATAATGAGTTGGGGCCATAATTCCAAAAGGCACAATCCCAAAGCATCATTCTAATGTAGCATTCTTTCAAGATTGTTGAAATCCTAAAAATTCAAAATCCCTAAAATAAAAATCCTATAAATATAATTCTGAAAAAAATGACAAATTCTTCAGTACAAAGTGATTTATTTGAGGAGCATAAAAACACAGCAAAACATTTTATAAGGTCATTTTATATTGTAAAGTTGGCAATAATATTTTTGTAAGCATGCACACCCAGATTTACTAAAGACAGTCTTGTGGCTCTCACAACTCTGATCAACAATGTTGGTGAGCAAGCATTGTGCACATATACAGAAATGTTGAGACTTCCTCATTAAATGAAGGATGTCTTCAGATCAACCTTAAGAAAGCCTGTGAACACATAGCACTGGGACTGATAACTGTGTTCATTCTCCTTCACAAATGCAGTCATCAAAAATACTGTGATGGATGCCTATGTCTTTTGGTGAGGTGATAAAAAGCCATGGAGTTACCATCACATTTGTAGTCACCCAAAAAGCTGATATCTTAGAAAATTTAGATTGTCACAAACACAGATGAATAAAGAAGACATCCTTCATTTAATGAGGAAGTCTCAACATTTCTGTATACGTGCACAATGCTTGCTCACCAACATTGTGTTGATGACTTGTCCTGGGGTCACCTATGTTATGATATTGTAGTATCACACAGGTGTATGTATTTAGAACATTCTATAGTTCATTACAAAATTTATGCCTCTGATAGTGTAAGTGATGTAAGGAAGAAATACATAGTATAGTGAATTACAAAAAATAATGTTGACAATTTAAATGACTTGGGGCAGGGAAAGTAAACAACTCCCTTTCTTTCAAAAAAATAATCATTGACACATGAAAAAATGTATTATAGGGATGGATTATGTGCAGTTGCTCCTGCATAAGCACTGGCTGATTTTTATTATCATCAACTATATTTTGATGTCTTTATTTAATGAGTTACAGTTGCTAGTGTGTGTGTGCATGCATCTGTGTGTGTGTGTGTGTCTGCGTGTGCATATATGGCTCTGTGTACTCTCTTCTAAGAGTACATTCATTTTCATTTTCTACTTGTCACTGCTCTTGAAATTTTTTTTTCAGTCCTTGTTTTCCGATGTGAGTATTCCCTATGAAACGTTTTTATCTTTGTGCCATGCTTCAGTGTGTACTATATTTCAAGCACACGGAAGCCCATCCTGCATGCACTCATACACAGGCCACAGCTTGGGTATGATAGCACTGGTGACTGGACAGAGATGCTGTTGCCCAAGTGTCTTCTTAGTCCACAGCATGCTAAGTGATTTCTGAGCCATTCGGTAAATTTGCTTGCTTCTTGAGACAAGTATGGTTTTAGTTCATTAAAATTCCTGGAATTTCACCAGTTGAAAGTAATGCCAGGGCAGAGAGATAATACCATTTTTCTTTCTTTTTATTTTTTAAAGAGAATAAACCTAGTAAGAAGAAAACATTAGAAGTGATACAGAATTTCACTAAACAAAATGATAGAAATTCAGCAATGGTTGTTATATTGCATAATGTTGTCTTCAAATTAGTAGTGTAGAGTAGTAGATATAAGCATGCAAAATTGGTTAAAAAAGTTAGAAGAAATTAAAAAGGCCCAGATTGAGCTCAAGTTGGAAGAGGCAAGTCCAGTCTCAAAATAGAGGACAATGATCTAAAGGAATCAGAGAAGTTGAGGAAGCTGTTTGTTGGTGGTCTGAGCTTTGAAACCAATGATAGTTTAAGAGAACACATTGAGGAGTGGGGCACACTCCCAGATTGTGTGATAATGACAGATCCCCAAACAAAATGGTCCAAAGGCTTGGTTCTGTGACTTACTCTTGTGTTGAAGAGGTGGATGCACCAATGTGTGCTTGACCACATGAAATTGATGGCTGTGTAGTGGTTACCAAAGAGAGCTGTTTCTAGAGAGGATTTGGTGAAGCCTGGTGCCCACCTAATAGTGAAGAAAATTTTTGTTTGGTGGTATTAAAGAAGATACAGAAAAATAGAATTTGAGTGACTACTTTGAAACATATGGCAAGATTGAAACCATCCTGGATTACAAAGAGGCTGTGGAGGTAGGTCTGGTGACTTTATGGGTTGTGGAGGAAACTTTGGAGGTGGAGGAGGGAATTTTGGCCATGGTGGAAACTTTGGTGGAAGAGGAGGATATGATGGTGGAAGAGGACAGCAGAGGTAGTTATGGAGGAGGTGATGGTAGATTAGTGGATTTGGAGGTGATGGTGGAAACTATGGTGGTGGTCCTGGTTACAGCAGTAGAGGAGGGAGGGTATGGTGGTGGTGGACCAGGATATGGAAACCAAGGTGGTGGATATGGTGGTGGTGGTGGAGAATATGAAAAGAGGGAGGAAATTTTGGTGGTGGTAACTATGGAGGTGGTGGGAACTATAATGATTTTGGAAATTATGTGGAGAACAGCAGTCAAATTATGGACCCACAAAGCGGGGACAGCTTTGGTGGAAGAATCTCTGGAAGACCCTGTGGTGATGGTGATGGATCTGGTGATGGGGGTGGTGGGCATGGTAGCAGAAGATTTTTAAAAACAACAGAAAAGGGGTACAGTTCTTAGCAGGAGAGAGAGAGGAGTTATCACAAAAGTTGCAGGTTGCTTTGAGACAGTCATCCCAAATGCATTAGAGGAATTACAGAAATCTGCCACAAAAAGAAAGATGATCCATAGTCATAAAAGTTACTGTAGCTTCAACAGAAAACCCTTCTGGTGCAGGACTGTCATAGCCACAGCTTGCAAAAAGTGCTGCTATTGATTAATGCAATGTTGTGTCAACTAGATGTACACTCCTGAGAGCTTTTGTCTGTTGTAGCTTTTTCTTTTTCTTTCTCTTCATTACATCAGGTTTATTGCTCTGTAAATTGTGATGGTGGTACCAGGAATAAAACATTAACTATTTTTTAGCTTAAAAAATAGAAATTAAAAAGTTTAAGCATTAATTGCTTTCAATAGACCAGCAAAAATTAGTGGTACAATTATCTAAGCTATTCTTCAAACATTTTCTTTCTTTCTTTCTTTCTTTCTTTCTTTCTTTCTTTCTTTCTTTCTTTCTTTCTTTCTTTCTTTCTTTTTTTCCTTCTGTTCTTTTCCTCATCCCAGTTGTTCCTGCCCTTTGAACAGATTCTGTCCCTTTCACAGTATCTACTGTACCTTTCAGACTTTATTTACTCTTTCAGGTTTTACACAGGACAGACAATATAATGTTTGCACATGTGGGCCTGATTTATTTCAGTTATGATTATGGTCTGTAGCTGCATTTATTTACCTATAAAAGCTTTGAGTTTATCATTTTTTATAGCTGAGTAATACATCATTGTGTAAAAATACCACATCTTTTTTTAAAAGTCCGTTCCCACTGATATTATTAATTAATTAATTAATTAATTTATTTATTTATTTTTGCAGTACTGGGGATTGAACTCAGGACCCTGTGCTTGCCAGGCAATGATTATTCTACTGAGCTATCTCCCCAGCCCTGGATACCATTTTAAATTGAAATTTCTCTGTTGCATTTTATGACCAGTCCTTTCCTTGGACCTCTATTTCATACTTGTCTTATGTAGCCTTTAGCTTTTTTATTTTCTGTGAAAATTTTGGCTTTTCTGAGAAATTTAGATTTTTAATATATACATATGTATATATATGTTTATATCTATCTATCTATCTATCTATCTATCTATCTATCATCTATCTATCTATGTATTTGGTACAGGGTCTGACTATGCAGCTTGAATTCCTAGTGATTCTCTTGTTTTCAACCTCTGCAGCACTGTGATTACAAGAAGGCATCACTGTGCTTAGTCTTGGTGGCCATTTCAGTGCACATAGGGGCAGGTCCAGCATGGCATGTATGCTGGGGATTTGGTGCCAGGGATCGGACCTCTATCCCTGTGCTTGCCTAAGCAGGCAGTTAGTCTGTTGAGCTATCTCACCAGCCCTGAGAATTTTAGACTCTATAGAGGTTTCTATACATCAGCATTTCAACATTCAGGATTGTGATTTGGAATAATAATTAGTACCTGCTAGATAGAGTTGCTTATAGTTATTAAGATTTCTGAATCATGTGTTTAATTTCTTCACTTCTGTTTTTTTGTTTTGTTTTAATTATTTGAGTCTTCTTTTTATTCAAGTCAAGATAGGGGTTTGTTAACTTTATTTTTTCAGAGTTCAACCATTAGTTTCATTTGTCCTTTTCGTGATTTTTCAGGTTGAATTATTTTTGGTCTGTTTATAATTTTTCATTATATCTTAATTACTTCTGTTTTTATTTAATTATTCCTATTACTAATTTTGGAAACCTTTTCCAGTTTCTTGAGGCATAATACTAGATTGTTTCTTTGTTTTTAATGCAGGTACTTATTGATGTAAACTTCCCATGTGGAACTGCTTTTGCTGCATTCTGTGGGCTCTCTATGCTGTTCCACTGCTTTTTTAAATCTCCAAGTATATTTTAATTTGTGTTTAGTTGTCTTCTTTGACACAGTCATTGTTCCATAGCCTGGTAATTTCCATGTATTTGTGAATTTCTGAGATTCCTCTACTTCCTGCTTTCTAGTTTCACATCATGTGAGTCTGAAATAATGCTAGACATAATTTCAATGTTTTCCAGTGCATACTTTTCATTTAGTGTTTGAATATGTCTTGAAGAAATGCTTTTAAAAAAATCTCAAAACAAATACACACATAGTAATCCATCACAATATCTTTAAAATTGTGTAACATTGGGAGTCACTTAAATGTCCACATAGAGTGGAAAGAACGGGAAAGGGGTGCAGCCATAACAGGGCAGCCAGTGAGCAGACCTTGGTCAGCAATCATGTGGAATGATTTCTAGGGCATACTGTTAAGTGAAGAATAGAAACGAAAAAAATCTGCCATATTTTGTTATCCATGTAAGAAAAATACATTTATCTGCTTATTTGTGCAAAAAATAAACAGAGAAGCATGGAAGAAAATGACCAGGATGTGGGATGGACATGGAACAGCAGATTGGAAGAGTCACTTCTCGGATATCTTTCTGGATATTGTAACATCCATGACTTACCCATGAGATCTGTTCCAGGCAAATGTTTGTAAGTTGGATTCATTTGTAAGTCTGGCAAAGTGAGTCATACAAACCAAATTCAAGGTCCACTTATATTTATTTCTTACTACAGGTAATGAATAAAGTATAAATATATTGCTTACTATTTTTTACAACTTAAAAAATTTTTAAGTTATTTCACATTCAGCATTTAAATACACAGAATAAAGTCAGAAACAGGCTGACTTGGCTGCCTTCACTGTTCTTGTGCTACCATTCTACCCTGTCCTAGAAGTCTTAAATGAATATCATCAACAAAATGCGTACTAAGATTACTGTTAGAGAAAGAAAACTTGGCTGGGGAGATAACTTGGTGGTCTAAGCACCTGCCTAGGCAAACACAAGGACCTGGGTTTGATCCCTGGTACCACATGCCATGCTGCCTTTGCTGACCCTAAAACCAAGATATGGTGGCACATGCCTGTCATCTCAGTGCTAGGGAGACTGAGGCAGGAGAACCACTATAAGTCTGAACTGTGTAACAAGACCCTGTGTCAAATAAATAAATACGTAAAAGAAAAATACATATTTGCAGATGTATTTATTTAAAAGTGAAAAAAGACTGGTGATACATGAGTAGCGCTTCTACATTAGAATGAAAGTACAAGAATGCACCACTTTCATATTAGTGATCAACAAACACTACACAATGGAGAAGCATACAGTCCCAGGATGGAGAGGATGGAGGAGTAGGTAGGAGTCAGGTTACAGAGATGATGCCTGCAGGTTTTTCAATGAGCGTTTTGTGGAATGAGCAGCAGTGACTGCAGAAAGCATATCTGAGGGCAGTTCTCCCCTGTTGTCCTCTTCATCTTTTTCTTGTTTGATAATGAGAAATAATACAGTAATTCTGTGCACTGCTGAAAATAACCCAGTAGAAGGACTGATGATGTTGGAGAGTTGTAGCAGCCCATAGCCTATGAAAGCAGGGGTGTTGTCCTCAGAAAGGCCACTTTCCTAGTTGTGGCAGATGTGTTGTAGGAAATGCATGTCCAGCAAGGGTGTCACGAGCTGTGAAATAGTTGTGAGTCCATCCATAATACAATATAAAGGTACAAATTAAAAGTGAAATCGCATCCTAGTTTATTTGAAGTTATCTGACAATATTAAGCTGTTTGGGTCCAGGCACCAAGCAAAAAATGAATGATTGCTTTTCATTTAAACGGTGGGTAGATTTCCAGGTGGGTACAATGGAGGACAAGGAGGCCAGGGTGTCCACGAAGGCTGCAAAGACACAACTGAGTGGTGGAATATATCATCCAATCTGAATAAAGGAGGAAATTCAATCAGAGATGCAATTACAGCTGGGGAAAAATGTTTTAGGACTAATGGATTAAAAACAATGTTGGGGTTGAAACATATTTAATTGGTGGTACCTAAGCACTTGTGCTAGCTGGATTCATTCAGACAAGGGATACATCAGCAGGGTAGGTGTAAGGTTTTTTTTTTTTTAATAACAAATGCTGCTTTTATTTGGCTTTGAATCATGAGAGATTATGTCCTAATGATTTTCTAAGATGGCATGAATTTGATCCACAATATCAGGGAGCCAGAAATACAGTATTATTTTTATATTAAATCATGCTTGGCCCTACCTCCTCATATGTCTGTCTGGTAAGAAACAAAATTTCTATTCTCTGGGATAATACAAGAATGTGTGTGTGTGTGTGTGTGTGCGCGTGTGTGTGTGTGTGTGTGTGTGTGTGTGTGTGTGTGTGATGTGATGTGGTGTGGTGGTTCTAACACTGTCCAGGAGGTTAGGGAGGATCTTCTGGCCTCTACATCATTGTTGTTTATGGTCCAAATCAGATTCTACTCAAAGTTATGTATTATTCTACTTAAAAATTCATTTGTTTTTCTCTCAGTTCTTCCATGTGGAAATTAAACAAGAACACCTTAGGCCTGTGTCCACAAGTTTAGTACTTGGGAATCTACTTTTCAGCTTCATGAGAAAGACCTGGAGTGTAGGGTAAGATAGGGCTCTGATCCTGGCCACTAGAAACTATGCCTAGTTTAATTTTCCAAGTTTTTACAAACTCTTCTCACCTTGAACTTGAGAAAATTCCATTTTTAATGGTTCATTCACACAGATGTAGGCTTTTGAAACAAATAAGATTGTCCCTCCTAAGGAGAATAAATAGTGTTTCTCTGCAAGGCGAAGGAAAGATGTCCAATTCATCTGACATGCGGTCATTGGGACATTTTCAGGTATTTTCCTGTTTCATAGAGGTGATGGGTACTTGGATAGTTATGTCAGTACTTTACCTGTGGTGAGGAAGCATGCAGCACAGGTGCTCTCTCTGCCTTTAGGAGCCCATATGACTGGGTTGAGGTAATATAGGGTGACAGCTGGCACTGAGCCCTCTGACAGGGAAGGTTGACATAGTTTCAGTATGTGTCCTTCTACCCTTCCACTAGCACTCCAGGCCAAACTACAGAAACATGAACGACTTCCCCAAAACATGACTCTGGGAGTCCTCCACCGGTATGCAAATCAGTTAACACTCAACAGTTGCTTTCACAGTCACACTGTCATGGTGCCCAGAGTAATCATTTCCGTCCCCAC
>PVKN010038250.1:0-11087 GCA_004027915.1 Capromys pilorides
GTCCTATTTGTACTCTTGCTTGTTACTATTTTCCTGTCTTTGTTTTTTCTATTTTTATTCTTTAAAATAAAATCTAAAAAAAGAAAATAATAATAATAACAAGACTAAATACTCAAACCGAGTAAGCCACAAAGGATAAAAAGAAAATGTCAAGAATGACAAGATGTTTTGGAGAGAGGGGGAATGTCATTGCTTTTTACTATAATGTTCTTTAAGCATTCACTGCATACTAAGAGCAACCATCACAGGTTTGCTGGATGTCCTCACCACTGGAGATATGCTAGAGAAGCAGGTAACCAGCATCCCAGATTGTATGGAATTTGGGGTCTACCAGTGCTTAACTGACAATAAGAAAACACATGAGGGAGACACTCTCTGGCAGGAATTCTTTCCTTGAAGAAAACAGAGGAGGAGCTCTTCTGAAGGATTACTTGAGAACAGATTTTGCTCTCCAGGCCTACGATCAGGATGGCACTGTCACTACACTTCTGCACTATGTTTCTGGAAGCATTAGCTGGAAGACTCAAAGAAAAGAAAAAGAGAAATAATAAAGGGAGGACTAAAATATCATACTTCGCAGACGACATCATGCTGTACACAAAAGATCCCCAAAACTCTGCCAACAAAACTCTTAGATTTAATAAGCAAAATCAACAGCATAGCTAGAAGCAGTTCAAGACACAAAAATCAGCCGCATTCCTGTTGCACAAAGAAGATACTGACTGAAGGACATTGGGGAAACCACGGTTTGTACAATACCACCCGCCATGGTGGTATTGCATGGTGGTAATGCAACGCACAGGAACTGATCCAACAGGACACAAAAGAACTTTACACTTAAAAAGGAGATAGAAGAGGGCATCACAAAGTGGAAAGACATCACTTCCTCTTGGATACAAAGACCAAAAGCAGTGAAAATGGCCATAGTCCCAACACTGATACGCATATTTAATGCAGTCCAATTAAAGTGCCAATAGCATGCCTCATGGAATTAGAAAAAATAAGTATCAAATTCATTTGGAAAACAAAGAGACTAAGAATAACCTCAGGAATTCTGAAGAACAAAGGCAAAGCAGGGTACATTATAAATTGTAACTTGAAAATATACTACAAAGCTACTGTGATAAAAAAAAAAAAGGCATGGCACCCCCCCCCCAAAAAAAAAAAAGAAATAAGCAAGAATGGAACAGAATAGAAGATCCAGAAACAAATGCAAATGCACTTAGCCATTTTATCTATGACTGGAAGAAAGAGAGCCTCTTCAGTAAATGCTACTGTAGAAACTGGCTTTTCATATGCCAACGAATAAAACTTGTCCCCTCTCACGCACTATGCTTCAAGCTAAAGTTTAAAAGGAACAGCAACTTAAATATGAAAACAGAAGCAATAAATCTCCTAGAACATAGAATAAATACTACTCTTGAAGACATTGCTGTAGGGTAAGGTTTTATGGCCTCACTTTGCAGCCAGGCCGGCCTGCACTTGCAGAGATCTCCCCTAACGGTGGGTGACTACATTTTTCTGAGTAGCATATTGCATGCTTCTTGTATCTTTGAGCATCCTCGGCTCATTTTGTTCCTGGCTCTTCCTGGAATTCACTAGGTGGTCATACATCCTTGGGAAATATGATGGGCTTCTAGCGGTCTTTCCTCTGGGGCGTCCAATGCCCTCTCCACTCTCAGGTTGGCCAAGCATGCTGCTCTTAATAGTCTCTGGGTTCTGGAGTTTAGAGATCCTGGGCACCTTTTTTTCCCTGCACATCGTGTCCCTCACTAGGAGGACACCTATCCCTTGGCCAATTGTCCCACTGTTAGCAGACACTCTTTGGATCTTGGACTGTTGGCTCTGAAGGCCCCGGATATACTTAACTTGGGGAGTCTCTGAGGGACAGACAGCACTGAAGGACCGCACCACTGAGAAAGCCTTGCCCAAGGAGCCCTGTGGCTGGACCTTGGGTCTGTTTCCATGGTGCCTGTGCACCAAGCATGAGTCTCATGGGTCCTGAAAAGTGGAACTCTGGGTGCAGGGAGGGTCATATTCGATGGCAGAGAAGCAAAACTCCTCAGCCTTTCATCAAGATTTTGGGAGGCTGACTTCACCCTTGCTCCCCTGGTCAGTGCCTGCTCAAACGACTGCTTCTTCTCTCTTCTCCTCTCTTCTTGGTATCCCACCCAAGGAGATCCTACGTTCACCAACCCTGCTCAGACCCGAAGGAAAGGGCCTCTGGAGAGCACAGCTCACTTCTGGAGCTCCTGCCTGCCCGTGCCTGGGGTTGGGCTTGGACCAAGTCTGCCTCACAGGCTTTGGGACAGCATGGGGCCTCTAGGCTCTGCCCTCAGTGCAGTGCATGTTGGGTGGTGATGTTCTGCTGCTCTCTAGTCCAGTTGGTGCAGCCTCTGAGGGCCCATGGCTCTCACCAAGGAGTATCAGGCATTTGAGAGAGGACTGTGTGAGAGGCCCCTGCATTTTCAGAACTGACAGAAGTACCTATGACTTTTCTCCTTGTGATGTGGCCTATGAGATGGACTCCACATCATTCACTAGTGGGTTTCCCAGGCCCCTGGAGAGACCTATGGGGCCTTCCCTTTGCCATTGTTTGAGTATTTCCCTACCTGGGATATTGTCTGCTGCCCTGGCCTGGCCTGGCCTGCAGTATGTGCTTGCTGCTGTCCTGTGAAACTACGGAAACCTGGGAAGGCCTAGAATTTTCATTTTCTTGCTTTGTCCCTGAATGTTTTCCCTGTAAAGAGATAGGGAACCTCACCTTGCACTCAGAGGGAGAGGACAAAGGCTCCATGCCGTGGGCCACAGGACATGTTATATTTCTGACCAGACAGAGAAAGCCATAGCTCACAAAGGACACTTACATTGTGTCTCCGAACACCCAACATCACAAAAATCCACAAGAGAACAACTTCAGTAGCAAGATTGTCATAACATGGTCACTAACTCACATAATTTCAAACTAGTTTTGTGTGGGGCACATGGAGTTAGGCAAGCCTGTGGGCCCATCTGAGTCTTTTTTGAAGGTGTTTCTCCAGGTGTTTCCAGAGCTTAAAGTAAAAACATCCACTCGGAGCTTGGCAGAGAACTTTTTTTCTTCGATTCCCCATGTTTGTGAGTTGGAAGGCTGATGACTGTTATATTGACAACAGAAGCTAACTCTATTTTTTTTTTTCTGTTTTGGTCTCCTTTAAAAAAATTTGTATTACATGTTTAATTGTAGGTGAAATGGAATATTGTTTCCCCCTCCTCATTTCTACAAATTTCCTGGGCCCCACCTGGAGGAGAGTGGCATAGTATAATTGGAAGAAAGGAACAGGCCTCTCAATCTGTTCCTGAGGTACAGATGCAGGCTGGAACAAAGTCAAGGATGAAGTCAAAAGTTCCACACTGAAACCCATGGTGGACCAAGGCCCAGTTGGAACAACTGTTCAGCAGTGGGCAGTTTTGTACTCTCACGGGTAAGTACCCAGCCTTTCAAGGGTTACCTCTTTTTAAATCTTTCAGATCAGGTGGCCTTTCCATCTATCTCTGCTTAAATCTTTCTGAGGCTGAGTTATAGTGGAAGAGTGACCATTTAAATTGGAATTTCTCGTGCTGAGAAGAATCGTCCCCCATAGTTACAGGAATGAGAATACCAGCTTTTTACTGTGCGTAGGAGAAAACCTCCATCAGTGTTGAAGGACATGCTCACTATCAAAGGGCCAATTCCTCCACTGAGGCACAGAGGGAATCTGACAGCAGGTGGGTAGAGTCTGGTGGGTCACCTTGGTCATATTGGACAGGCAAGAATCAAGACTCAGAACCACACTCAGAAGGAGAAGACAATGGCTCCGTGCCATGGGCTACAGGACCACGTTATATTTCTGACCAGACAGAGAAAGCCACGGCGCAAAAAGGACATTTAGATCATGTCTCTGAACACCCAACATCATAAAAATCTATGACAGAACCATGTCAGTAGCAAGATTGTCATAACATGGACACTAACTCACACAATTTCAGACTAGTTTTGTGTGGGGCACATGGAGTCAGGCAAGCCTGTGACCCAGCACTTAGGACACTGAAGCAGGCAGGAAGCCACCCTAGACTCGAGTTAGTTCAAAGCCGACAGGTGCTATATAATGATACCCTGCACAAAAGAAAATTGCCATGCCTGCTAAAAACCTATTAGGGCTCCTGTTTCATGTTTTGATAATGCTGGGCTCTACAAGGGAGAGTTGAGTGGAGGTGCCTGGCAGCAAGCTCAGAGTCAGGAAATGCAGCGTGGAGACTGGAAGGGACGTGGCTAAGCTATAGCCAGGAGCTGCTCCCTAGGACAGCCAGATACTCACCCCTTCCCTGACCCCAGCGTAGCAAGGACTGAGGCCACTACCTGTGATATGAAAAGATCTTTCATTGGGAAGTGGCAGGGGTCTGAAGAGAAGGACCCTGCCCTTAGCCCACACTAGCTGCACTTGTGTGAGACAGAACACGACTGCTCCCCAAGGGTTTTCCCCCAGAATAGGAGAAAGCCAATATGGTTCACTGGGGCATGCACCTCTCTGAAGAGCACAGGGCCTGGGCAGTTAACAGTGTGGTCTGAGGCTCCAGCCCCTGGGGGCCTACTGTGCAGCTGACTGGTTAGGGTCCCAGGCTACTGGGAAGGGAAGGCAAGGTGACGTGTCCTGGCTACTATGTTCAAACTTCCAGTCACAGGATGGCTGTTGTACCTGAGCCCGCCTTCTGCCATGGGCCATGTTGCTCATCATTCTCTTCTGCCGTGGTAAGGAAGAGTTCTGATAGCAGCACTGACTGCCTGGGGTCCGTTTCTACAGTTTTCTTTTTGAGGCAGGAAATAGGTTGTGTAGCTTCAGTTTGCTCCCCAGAATACATTCAACAGGTATCGCGAGCACCAGGGCTTCGACGCCCCTACCATCCACGCAGTGTCCACTGCTTCATCCTGACCCTTGGCTGTGGACACTGGCTGCTAGAGGCCTGGCTTTCTTTAGGAACTCTGAGTAAATTCTGAATGGTGCTTTCTGAAGACGCTGGTTTCTTCTCTGACAGGAGCAGAGACTTGCTCCAGGTGGTGTTTCTCTTACGTCCCTGACCTGAGAAGGGGGAATCGGCCCTGCACACCCCTTCCCTCCCACAAATCTGTCTGCTTGCACCGTGGTTTAGGCCTCTCTTTTCAGGTGCAGCAAATGTACATGTCTGGCCCACCCTTGGCTCCTGGCATTGGAACATCCGGGGCCCCTGTTCTTCCTGGCTCACCCCGGTCCTCACTCAGAGGGCACCTAGTGCTCAGGAAGATGGGAGCTACTAGCAGTTACCGCTGGGTGCTGGGCAGAGGGCCCTAAAGAGCCCAGCTGAGTTCTGTGAGGGTCATCGCTGAGACAGAGCATTGAAGGACAACAGCAGCAGCGAGGGATTGTAGGACGACCCCCAGGCTGGACACAGAGACTTGGGTTTGGACTCTGCATGTTGATTCAAGCATTAGATTCCTGCATCCTGCAACGTAGAAATTCTGGGGTGAGAAGTGGTGTGTCAACATGAGAGACATGAAACTCCTGAGACTCACATTAGGCTTCGAGGAGGTCTACATCACACTGGCACCCTTTATCTGTGTCCAGCCGAAGGGCTTCTCCTCCTCAGTCTCTACTGCCTGTTTGATATGGCCTGCACTAGTGTGTGGGGATTCTGGACTCATCTCCCCTGCTGAAACATGATGTGAGGGCCTCTGGGGACCACGGCTCCTCTCTCCTGGAGCTCATGCCTGCCCACTCCTGGTATGGATGTTGGGCCAAAGCTGCTTCCCCCTGGCCTTCAGATAATATTGGAGTGCCAGGCTCTGCCCTCAGTGGTACTGAGAAGTCAGTATCTGGCCCATGGCCACGGTATCAGAAAGCCCAGCACTGTCACCAAAGAGCGCTCATCAAGTGTCTGAATGAGTTCCTAAGAAGAGCCTAGGAGTTGAGGACAGATGAAGCGCTTTCACCTTCTCTCCTGCAGTTTTAGTGAGATTACTTTCTTGGGAACTTGCTATCCGGCACGTGGAGTGAGTACTAGAGATATCTACGGCTGAGGAGAAAGCAGAAGCCTGTGGAAGCTAGGAGGCTTGGGCCTTTCTTAATGGAGGCTGGTGCCTTTCTTAATTTGAAGTTACATATGACTCTGATGACCTTCGGGGCTAAGCCCCCCTAGGCCTGCCCCAGAACCCTTTCATATTTGATTCCAATGTCTGTTAGCTCTCAGGATCTAGGAGGGAGACCACCTGGATGGCTCCACCCAACTCCTGTTCCTTCAAGGATGCTTTATTTCCAGTTTCTAAAGGGGTGGGGTTGAGATTCCAGTGGCATCTCAGGCAGTACTTATAGTAAGGGTGAAATAAATCCTTATCACCCTCAGGGACTATTTCCCCAGTCTTTTTCTCTTCCCCACTTGGATAGACTTGCATGCTTCTGGGTTTTTCTAATTTGGACCGCTTGCCGAATCACTTCTTATGTGGCCCATCTCCGTTCCTTTGGGATGTCGCCTCATAAATGGGCCTCATGTCATTCCCTCAGGAGCTTTCTAGACCTTTCTGTAATTCTCTTGGCACCTTCCGCAGGACACTTCTTGAGGATTTGCCTAGCTGGGATATTTCTAGCCTGCTCTTTTTTTTTTTATGACCTAGCTGCTTCCCTCTGAAATCATGGAGGAGAGGGAAAGCACACAGTTTTCTTTGGCCTGCCTAGGCCTCAGTCCTTTTCCTGATCCAGAGTTAGGTGGCCCTGGTTGGCCATCCACAGGTGAGCCTCCTCTGAAGGTGTTCCTCCAGTTTCCCAAGGAGCTAGAGAGAGGGTGTGCTTTCCTGGCTGCCCTCATTTCTCAGCAGGTTGGCTAAAGTCTTTCTAATACTGGCCGCCGGAGGAAAAAAAAACCTATTTTCTTTCGCTTCTTCATACATTGTGTTGTAGATGTTGAATAGTAGGTGAAAGAGGCCATTGCTTTTCCTTCAGATTTGTGGGAACTGGAAACTCCAGGGCCACAACCCGCAGTGCATGACCAGGCACAACTGGCTGATGTGGGACATGTCCCTGCGTCCCTCACAGACACACGGACGGGGGCTGGCGCTAATGAAGTTTGGGTTTGCACACCAAATGCTGAGCAGAAAAGAGCCATGGGAGGCACGGCCTCTGTGTGCTGCGCTATAACATGGCCAGCGAGCGCACTGAGTGAAGTGGGAGACCAGTCTGCCGAGGCAAGAGGCCCAGGGATGTCACCCCTGGGAGACTCACTGACTAGCAACGAAGCTCGGGGACGGTTTGTAGCAAGTGTTCCCTCAAAACCTAGGAGTAAAAGAGCTCTCGTGAAGCAGGAGGCTGCTCTGCGTCTGGCCCCCAGGAGCATTGCCTGCACGTCTGAAGCAGTAGTCTCTTTGCGGGCCATTACAGACAAACAGGAGTGGACTCAAGCTCTTCCCCTGCGGGCTTCCTCACGGTGCCCACGGGGCCCATCTCCCAGAACTGCCCTCCACCCAACTGCTCCTTGCCTTTCCCTGTACCCAAATTTCAATATTTCCCCACTCAGGCCGTGCCTCCTCAGGCCCCCTCCCTGGGTCAGGAGCGCACGGCCATGGGCTTGTGCACTGAAACGGAGTAAAGCGTGAGCGCCTGAGAGGTCCCCTCACCCCGCAATCGCCAGCAGCATCATAACTGGCATAGATGGGGAACAGACAGGTGGACAATGGGAGATCCTGTTCCCTCAGTCCCGTGAGCTGGAGAAGGATAGTTAAGGCGGCTACCCTACACCAGCGACAAGCCTGGAACCTCACAGGAGGTTGCGGCCGTCTCTGGGGAAAACTGTGAAAATTCACTCTGGAACCGGCTCCCCACCCCCCATGCATCACAGTCCAAAGCTAGGTAAGTAGCGAGAGGGATATAAGGCCCAGAGGTAGCGCTTGGTCATATACCAGGTGCCTCGATCTCCACCCACCTCTGTTTCTTTATAACCTTCCTGTGCAAGAGAAAGGGAAGACTATGTCCGAGAAGGATTTGCTCTGGTGAACTTGGTCACTGTTGCAGAGGAAATCCAGGCAGCGCTGGCCGACAGTGACCAAATACACAACTCCTGAAAGTGACCTTGCCTCTGTGCATGCCAAGCACAGAGCCTGAGAAATGTCCCCAGCTCCGTGCTCTTCTCAGGACACCCAAGCTGACACCCACAGGGAAAGAGCCCTGGAAGCAGGAATCATCTTTACTGCACTGGAAGACCAGACACGGATTCCCTCCTAAACAAAGCTGGACACCATGATCTGGGGAGCGAACTTCTTCCCGGGCGTCAGATGCAGAAGTGGAGAAGGAGTGACGCAGAGTGGCTTCTCCTTTGGGGATTGGTTCTTCTAGAGACGGAAGTTCCGCCTCTTCTGGGAAAGAGACAGTTAAAAGAGAGTAACTGAAGCTCAAAGGAACTGGTAGTTTCAACTGTCAGGAACGGATTTTGTCCTGTGTTTTCAGAGAACCATTTTCTGTCATAGGATTAGGTGTTGGTTTGAGGCTGATGCCTGAAAATTGTGGATTCTGGAAGAAATAAACTCGAGGGCCGGCCAAATAGCTCAGCGGATTAAAACTCCTGCAAGCAGGCACAGGAGCCAGGGGTTCAATCTTTGGACCTGCCCTGCCGGCGCCACCCCCGGGGCACACTGAGATGGCAATTGAGACTGAGCGTGGTGGTGCATGCCTGTAATCCCAGCTCTTGTGAGACTGTAAACAGTCAGTCACTACGAGTCTGATCCAGTAGTGAGACCCTGGACGCCCTGTAGACCCTTCCCTAAAAAAAGAAATTAAAAAAAAAAAAAAAAAAAACAACTAGAGAACATAGCTGTGCAAATATAAATGGAAGAGAATCGTTAAAGAGTAACCATGGTAGCCACTTTTAGGAAAAACAGTTTGAAAGCCAGGCCCAAAGAATATCTTTGCAACAGTTGCAATCCAGTATTTATGCAAAAGCAATGGTTCTTTTTAATCTTTTGCCTCCAGTTCACTATCAGAAGGGTTGACACCCCTGAGCCCCTTCTCCTTCTCACAGGTTATGCGTTTTCCTATGGCCCCTCTGGATCTGAAGGCGGTACTGATGAGTGACCTTGTTACTCTAGTGCTTGCCCTGTCTGCTCCCGCATTAAAGGGAAAATAAAACAACGACTTTGAGCTCATGGCACAGCCCCTTTTAGCCACACCTGGAATCCAAAAGATGCAACAGGAAGGGACCTCAGGCCTCATCCAAAGAAAACAACAAGAGAAACAGAATGGCCATGCGTTTTCTTATAAGCTTCGTCTTCCCCAAGTCTTTGGCCAGAGCTACATGTCCCAGTTAAGAAATCTTTGGTCCTTTTGGTTTTCTTTGGCAGCAGGCCTGCTAGCCATTTGGGCTTTATTACATTCTTTTTCCGTTTTATGTTACAATTAACTCAGATTTTGCATTTTCACTGCAGCTGTCTCCAAGAGACATTGGAGTGATTTTGAAAATAAGTGATCTTGGCACCAGCAGAAAACAGGAAGGAGAGCCAAGGTGTTTCCTTTCAGCTGGGTTGACAGCCTTTTAGGCGTCTACGTGGCCTTAAACGACAATTTACCTATTCACATGAAGATGATCGAGGAAAGAGTAGCTTAAACCTCCAGCTGCAGCCCAAGGATTATAACAAAGCTGTTTATACGAAAAGTTTCAGAAAGATGGATCAGAGCAATATACTCAGATCAGTGTAATTAAAGTACATTTCTGAATCAGTGACGAGGTGCCTCAGGGGCCCTCCTCAACCTCATGCCTCACTGTGGGCAATCAGGCAGGTTGTCCTTTCTCTTGGCATCATCCCGAGAGGGCAAACCGTCTTTGCTTTTGATTTGCCGAGACTCACTATAGGCTCTGTGTAAGCGGGGAACAGTTTTACCTCATATTTGAAGTTGTAGGTTGACTTATTCTACCAACCTGGGTATAGATTCCTATTTAAACTCAGTCACCCAGCTAGTTGGGTCCTTTTTTTTAAAAAAAGCCTTATCTTGGGACCTAGGAAATAGTTTTTTGGTCTAAATGCATGCCTGGCAAATGCATGGCCCTGGGTTGGCTCCCTAGTGCAGCATGCCATGCTGGCCCCAGAACCCTTGGGCACACCATGCCAGTCACCAAAACTGGGCCTGCTGGTGCACGTCTGGAATCCCAGCACTGGGGAGGCTGAGACAGGAGGATCGTTACATCTGTGAGCTTTGTAGCGAGACCCTTTACCAAAGAAACATAGTTTTTTGCTTTTTAAGAAAAGCTTTATCTGCTTAGGTAGACGCAGCGACCGGGGTTCTGTCCCCAGTGTGTCATGCTAGCACCGCCTCTGGGGTGCACTGGGGAAGGGACTAAAACTAAGCTGGTGGCATGCACCTGTAATTGCAGCACTTGGGAGGCTGAAAACAGGAGAATCACTGAGTCTGATCTGTATAGTAAGACCCGGTATATCCTGTACTAAATGCAAAAAAAAAACAAAACCTGTTTCCTTGTGGTGTCATTTTTCCTAGGCAGTGATATTTGGTTTGCTTTCAGTTTCCTCCTATTAACTTGTCCTGGGCAGGGACTTCAGAGTTCGGCCTCCGTGGTGGCTGGGAGGGTGGTGACGTCAGCAGAAGCGGCACAGGCAGCAGTTCTGATGCCAAGAGGGAGGAAGTCAGGGTGCTTGGAAAAAGGAGGCGGGTGGGAGCATCATCTCCTGAGGCGGAACCACAGTGCTGTTTTAGGAGGATCGTAGTAGAGATCTCGTAATAGTTCTGCTGTTCGAGCCGTAGAGTTAAAAAGGAATGAACAAGGGGAAAGAGACTGAAATAAGTGACCTGGAGGGAAGACCAGAGGGGGGCCCGAGGGGGGCCAAAACCCAAGCGTTTTTTTTGTTTTGTTTTTTTTTTTTTTTAACTTGGGAAAAGTCCAGGAGGGAGAAGAAGAGCTGGAAACAGATGCCATTCCACGTTATTATCTTCTTGAGGAGACAGAGAGTGAGCGGATTAGGTTCCCACTTAGGAGAGAGTTGTTGGGTGCAGGAGCACATACTGTGCAGGGAGATCGGGGTGAAGAGGGAGGAGATGGAAGGA
>PVKN010038251.1:0-11096 GCA_004027915.1 Capromys pilorides
ACAAGTTTTAATTTATTATAAATTTTTTAAATAAGTAATTTGTTTCCATCCATCTCTCATACAGCCACTTGTGGCTTTCATGTTACAGATATGCATAGAATCCATTTGCAAAGATTCGCCTGACAGTGTCACTTTTTAATTTTGAACAGAGAACGTATGTGCCAGGATCGTTCACAGTTAACCATGCTTCGGAGTGTGACGTTATTCTTCATGATAAGTGATGTGGTAGAATAAAGAGAGATGGTTCTTTGGGTTTGGTTGCAACATAAATGGTACCTTTATTTAATAGACGACTTGAGATGGTTCCTTAAGCCTCCTAAATCCCCATTCCTGCCACCTCATGTAGTGACAATAATGCTGACTCCATAGCTTTGTTACGGGGATTAACTCAGACTGCACATGTAAGGTGCTTAACACAAAGGCCGGCTTAAAATAAGCACTCATCAATATTAACTGTTATTATTGTTGCTGTTTTTCTTCCGTTGCCTATTCTTCATTTTGGTAGCACGCTGGGTTACTGTTTGCCTCCTCCCGTCTCAACTCTGAAATAAATTTTACTACTCTGCATCTGCTTTTAACTTTGCAAAAATCACTTTTTAAACACCAGTGAAGCATTGAAATGAGTTTTTAGTGCTCATGTGAGCTAATACTACTTTCTTTCTATGTATGTATGTATGTATGTATGTATGTATGTATGTATTTGGTACAAGGTCTCACTTCACAGCTCAGACTCACAGTGATCCTTTTCTCGGCCTCCCCAACTCTGGGAATGCAGGCATGCGCCACCACACCTAGCCTCAGCACCCATAGGGGAGGCACTGGCATGGCCTGTGGTGCCTGAGATTGGATGGTCCCTGAACTGGCCTAAGCAGGCGCTTAGTCTGCTGAGCTATCTCTCCAGCCCTAACATTAAATTCTAGAAGAAGTTCTATTCAAGTCAAAGTATGCTTTCCCACAATCATGAAAGAGATTTCCTGATGGGACAGATTTCAAAGAGGAGTAGGTGGCAATAGTCATAAACCAGGCAGTGGTTTGCAGCATGGATTCTCTCCCATGCTTCTGTCTCAACTCTTTAAGTGTTCAGGTAAAGAACACAGAGATTCTTGACAAAAGGAAGGAGGTAGCCCACTAAAGACCACCCTACCACAAATAAATAAGGGGACCACACTATGTCTCATTTTGATGCTACTGTGTATCAGAGCTGATATGTCCAGATCTCTGCCCCTTTTCACCAGTTTATTATTTATTTAAATAAATCAATAATATTATTTTTAATACTATGTTTTAAGGCATAGAACATCATGTTTCAAACTCTCATTGAGCCGTAACATGGCTAAGTGAATTAGCAAACGTACTTGTCATATGGTTGCTACTTTTCTTTGCATTTTTCAGATGACAATATGTGGTGGCATAGAATGGTCAACAAGTTGTGCAGTACATCTCTTGGACACATTCCTTGTGTACCTAGAGTCTTCATCCTCTGACCAGCATCTATCATTCATCTCTCCTTCCTTCTCCCCCCCCACCACCCCAGCCTCTGGTAACCTCCAGCCATCTACCTACTTCCATGAGAATGTTTTGAACCTACCTATGTGTGAGAATGTGGAGGTTTTTTTTTTTTTTTTTTTTCCTGTGTCTGGGTTGTCCCACTTAATATAAAATCCTCCTGCTTTATCCAGGTTGTTGCTAGTGATCAAGTTGCATTCTTTTTTTAGCTGGATACTATTCTGTTGCATCTGTGTGCAAACTTTCCTTTATCTTTTTAAGCACCCACAGTGGGAGGGTGTTGGACAAAGAACTATACTTGCATATAGTCCATCTTGTAAAATAGCTTTGAAGAAATGAATCTCTATTTTATCTATTATGTAAATTGAGCTTGTGAGGAGTAAATAGGTAACATCCCATCTATTATTGCAAAAGAACATATATTCAGCCACAGAAATGGAATTTTCTGGGTTGATTTGCGCATATGGACATGTTATTGATATATAGTCGAGGAGGAGGAGATAACAAAAGTCTTTGATCTCTTGAATGATACAAAAGAATGGTTGGAAATGCAGGGGAAGTAGGAAAGGATATATGGAACGAAGGAGTGTGGGTCACTGTCTTAGTTACTTTTTACTCTCAACACTCAAAATGAAGGAAGGACAGGTTTATTTAACTCACAGTTTGTGGAGGTTTCAGTTCATAGTCCACTGGCTCCAAGGCAAATGATACAGCTCTCCGTGGCAGAAAACAATGAAGAGCAGAGGAGGAGCAACAGCTCCTCTCTCTCATCCATCAAGCCTCTCTCTTCCAAATTCTGCAGCTGGTGCTCCACTCTGAAGATCGGAGCTCCTCCAAAGTGTGGTGCCTGCAAAGACCAAGCCCCTCCAAAGATGAGAACTTCTCCAAGGAAGCGGTGCAGGGCCGCACAAAGTCGTCCTCAACTCTTTTTTATACACTTTTTGTGCTGAGTCACTCTGGGGTGGCCCATCTGGCCCTAGGATGGAACGAATCACACCCCAGGGTGGGACCAATCACGTCCCAGAGCAGGCCCTCCCCATCCCGCAGGATGAGGCTCCCACAGCGCAGAACCAGCTGAGCTAATCCAGCTAAGCTTCCTCAAGTTGGCACAATGTATCAACTACCACAGTCACATTTATGCTTAAACTATATTTAAATAATAAATGAATTCATATGAGATCAGAAATGATAGGAACATTTGTTCAATAATTGTACTTTATTTGGCATAAAGTTTTAAAAACAAGTATGTTTACAAAGAAAACCCATGGCTCAGCAAGTCAATACCATCAAAATTTTGTGAGAAATGCTCTTATCAGTCCACAATTTTAACTTCTCAAAATCACGTCATTGTTTTAACATCGCAGCTAAGCAAAATTACCTAAGTCATTTGAGAATCACTGCATCTTTGAGAAGAGATAGATAGAGAATGAGAATAGACAACTCATTAAAATAAAGACAAAGTGCAGGCTTGCTATGAACAGTGTTCTAAATCTTTAGCAAATGCTCTTCAGTGGTGTCTAAAGCGAGCATTTGCACCTTTTGAAATGAAATGAAATGCTAGGGTACTGGTAGATATCACAGCTCACCTCCACCCATAGTCAGGGATGAACATTAAGTTCCATTCCCATACCTTTTTAATTGTGAGACAGGATCTTATCAAGTTACTATGTTTGCCAGGCTGAGCTCAAGCTTGAGATCCTCCTACCTCATCTCCCCAAAGCTCTATTATAACAGGCGTGCAGCACTTCTCCTAGTCAGATATAATATTTGTATATTGAATGCTGATTTGTTATGAACTGCTACTTAATCTATCTTTTAAATTATTAGTGTCTTTTTAAAAAATAAATCATTGAGTGAGCATTAACAAAATTTATTGAAATTTCAATGTCAGCTACGCTGATCTATAAGAACTTTTAGGATAAAGAGTTCAGAAAAAAAAAAAATGTTCCACACACTGAAACCAAAGAAAAATAAGTCTCCCCACATTAGACATAGTTCTATTGTCAAAGTTGTACCCCGAGCATGTGCCCACTGCTTGGCCAGAGGCTGTAGGCTACTGGGTAAAAGGGCAGCATCTCATCTGGTAGATGATGTGGAGGAATCCTCCCACGGATGCCCATGCTGTAGACGTCTGACATTTGCCTTGCTCTGGCTGTAGCCATCACGCAGAAGCAAGGGCTGCTTGAATTTTCATCAGTACTCGAGGAATTCTTCCCTCCCCTCCCCTGACACTCCTCTCCAGTCAACAGCTACTGTATTTTTCCATAAGTAGTCATAAAGTATTCAGCCAATCATAGAGAAAGTTCTCCAATGTCAACATACCTTTAAATAAAGAGCAATGAAGAAGATCAGTAATGAAGAAAAATGATTTTTCTCATCATCAGCGTACCTGTGTCTAAAACTCTATTCCTCAAGATTCTTGAAGATTTCGCTGACCTTATTTCAGTCCAGAAAGGCAAACTATTTTATAGTAAAACTGTAAATCCCATACCAATTTTGCAAAATTACCAGAGATATTTAAATTTCGTGGCAAGTACAAAAATGAAAATGTTTAATCTGCATTAATCTCCCAGATTATATGTTCACTCTGGAAAATATAGTACTTCACCTACAAATGTTTCTGAAATTAACTCTTTTCTAGTTTTTCTTCTCCTTTGGGCTTTGCATAGAACATCCTGACATGATTGTAGAGGAGACCTCTCAGGCAAGCCCTTGTCCAAATTCTATCTCCTTTCCAATTCCCCACGACACCTTAGGCAAGTCCTTTCTGAACTCCACATCCTTACTTATACATGTGATGGTAACTTTTCTTTATCATAGTTAAATATTGATTGAAAAGTTTAATACAATATGCCATGCGCATAGAAAGTCTCAAAAGTCAAGGGACTATTTGAATCCTCACTTAGAAAATACTTTGTGCTTCCAGTCAAATAATAAATTAGAAACAAATGAAGTTAAATTCCAGGCAAATAACATATAAATATGAACCTATTAGTTCCAACTATTCAAGAAATTGAAGAAGCATGATTCTCTAACACAATTTTGGATGATGGCTCTGACTCTTAAAATCATTGCTTCATAACAGGAATGCAGATGAGCTGTAATTTTTTGGTTACCAACTAGGTACTGAGGAACAGACACAGAACTGAACCACAAATCTTTGATATGGGAGATCACCCAAATTCCCCTTTATAACCTCCTCTTTTTATGTCAGCTTGCCCTGTATTTAAGACTTCATAAGACATTATTCTTCATTACGTCTATGTTCATCACACGTACTATCAATTTCTTAAAGCATAAACTATTTCCTGTGCAGAATTTCTATCCTCAGCAGACCAAACATAAGCAGCACACAAAGCAAGCACTCGCTTTCTAAATTGTATATTTAAAGGTGAAAATGATTGGATATATATATATATATATATATATATATATATATATATATATCTGATTTCAAGGAACATGCAGACCAGGAATCTAAAGAGAAGCTAATATTATTTTTCTTGTCGTCTGAATTCGTACTTTTAATATCCATCGACTTTCCAAACTCTTAAACAAGAGGGTGGAAAGGCTCTTACAAAGGGGAGAATATTCCATGTTAATTCAGAGGTCTTAAAAAAATAATCAGAGGTTCAAAAATAAAAACTTGACATCTGCAGCTGGAGCTTGATGAACACATTTAGGAAGGCAACCAAGGCCACCCTGACCTACTACTTAAGTAGCAGAGTAGTAGAAGGTCTCCGTGATCCACAGTGGCTCTTGAAGCTGAGCCAGTGGTGTCGTGAGACGGTAACTTCAGCGGATCGTTGCCACTGGCAAAGCTGCTTTGTGTGCTTCTGCTTCTGGGCAGACAAGATATTGCAAAACTTACTGTCTCACCCCTCGCTGCCAAAGCCAGGCTGGGATCAGTGCAGGTGACCACAAAGAGCTGGGCCTTGGTGGCCAGGGCAGCCGAGGCTGCATTGTAGATGATCTCTTCTCTTACTACAACTCTACAGCATTTTGTGATAAAAGTTGTTTTTGCCTTGCAGATATGTTCGGCAAAAATATCTGAGGCATTGGATTTTATAAATCTCATTTAAATTTGACAGGAGATTCTGGGTTTCCTAAAGTCCTGGTTGTGTTTAGTTCTCGTTATCAGCTAATAAGTGCTTGGGTTCATAGAGACCAGACATAAACTGTCTTGTTTTGTAGTCTTACAGGGAAAATAAATTTGAGCAAAGTACACCAACTCATAATAGTAGGATAATAGTAAAAATGAAAATGTTGATATAAATCTTAAAATAGGTTCACTTTCCCTAACCTCAACCATGAAGGGTATTTCTTTCCTTTTTTCATTTATAAAACTGTATATTAGACAGCTGGCACTTCAGTACCCAAGCGCTTTAAAGTATGTGGCTTATAAACAACAGAAAGCTCAGAAGGGAGCGCAGATAGAGGCCTTTCCTGTGTTTTCACGGGCAGGAAGAGAGCTAGCCAGCACTCTGGCCTCTTCACATCAGGGCACTAATACCCTTCAGAAGGATTTCACCCTTGTGAAATCTTTGTGACTAGTTATCTTAGTAAGGGCCCCTTGGCCAGAGCAAATCACACTGGAAATTAGATGTTAACATAGGAGTTTTGAGTGTGGGGAAGAACAGATAATCTATAGCCAACTTGATCAACCCTGGGCATTGCTATCACAAAGAACACTATTTGCTTCTACAATATTGAGTTACAGTGCTTGTAATATGTTATGGTTGTATCTAGTTATTCCCCCAAAGCCTTATGTAAATCAAGCACGTGGTTCAAGGGGAGGAGCCAAAGGACGAAGGTGGGGCTTGAGGGGTGTGGCCAAGAGAGTCATGAACCATTAAACTGACAGCACTTGGTGTCAGAGGTTCTCCCTCCCAGATGGCGATGTCTGGGAGGTATGGAGCGAATTATCCTGGACACAGTGGCAGCGTATAGTCTCGAGGTCTTGCTATGTAATTCAGGCTGCTTTAAATTATGAAACCTTCAGTAACTGTGAGCTAAATAAACCTTTCCTCCCCTAAGTTTGCGTGTTGGGTATGTGTCCCAACAACAATAGAAAAGTAACTAAGATATAATATAATAAGGACAACAATTACAGTACTCGTCAACCCTATACTACTCTTTCAACCCCAGTAAAGATTATCTGACCTCTCAGAAATGCAAGTGTTGGGTCTTGGAGACACTACGACCCTTTAGAAGAATTACTTATATTTTTTTCCAATTAAACTTATCATGAAAGATAAAAAATAAAATTTTTGATAGGTAAAATGTGTAACTGCCGTGAGTATTGTATGAACTAAGTTATAAAATGCCAATCATGTTGTGCTTTAGATTCTGTTCCTGTTTCAGCCTGTATCACCCCTGTATGCTTTATAAAAATGCAGCACCCACTTAAGGCTTTAGTATTATACTCACTATCTTGCTCCACTGTGCAGGGGTGCCTGGGTATGGCAAAGTTCAGTGGGGACTGTGGTCTAGTCCAAAGTGGGGTGTCCTGTGCAAGCTCAGCAGGGCTGCAAGTATCCATTCTGAGCAGCCTGTAGAATGCTTGGTGGCTGCTTAGTCACAAACAACAGGGTGTCTTTGTCACCTCTAACCTCCAACATTTACATCCCCTTTCAAATGAGTCATGTGAGTGAATCAGGTCCACTCAGAAAACTTACCTTTCTGAGTAGCAAACCGTTCCCTGATAACAGAACTGAAAAGCCATGTCTATGTGCCTAATAGGCAAAGCTTTAACCTCCAGGCAGTCAATCAAGCATTATTGTAGATATTGGTATGGAAGTATTAATCTATGAGATTAATCTCTTTTCGAAGTTGACTAAGTAAATTATCTGCAATAATCCGAATGGGCGCTGATGCCACCAGTGAAAAAAACTTTAGAGAAGAGATGAAGTTACACCCAAGGAAGATGAAATTCTGCCTATGGACAGGGTTTCTGCCCAAAAATTTTCAGGCATTCTTCCTGAAAATGTGCCCTGTAGATTTTCATCCCTCACTATGCATTCTGCACCATATTGCATTTTAACCAATCCCTGGAAATAAGTGTTTCTAACCACATGTTGTTCTGCTTCTCTTCCTTGACTAGATCCCTGACTGATCTAGACCTGAATTGCACCTGCAGGATTTCTTCACTCTGCCAGATCACAAAATCATCATCAGAGAAGCGGACCTGTCATAACTTTAGATCCCACATACACAAAAGGGGAGGGAACTGTACAGGTCGCTTGTATCAAGGGACAATGAGCAATGTGGGCCATCTCAGAATGTTGCCTTCCACACATTCTATTATTTTTCCTTATAAATTATATCCAGTGAAAATGAGTTCTAAGACCTTCTTGGGGAAGAGTGTAAGAGATTTGTTTACAGTGTGACAGAAAATGCACCCCCCAACCATATGCTTCAGTTTCTTAGTTGTCCAAGTAATAGCTCCTGTTGCGGATCTGATTTGCTTCTGTCTCCTCGAAGTGGCTATCACCATGATGCACATTGTAGAAACCAATCCCCAGTTGACCATTTATTCTGCTTCTGTGCCCCCTGCTTGCTTGTCCCATGCAAACCCTAGGCTACTAGAGAGCAGGGCCTCCTACATTGAAGAATATCCTAAACAGTTTCTGTAGATAAGAAATAAATCTGCCTTCACATCCTGGGTGTTTCTGTTTGCTGCTGCAATAGGAAAGGTAAAAGGAGGGGGTCACAAAAAGGTCAGAAGATGAGTTTGAACAGCCGTGAGCACTGGACAGAGATATAAAGACCTGAGCCTCTTTAATAGTGAAAGATTCAGGACCCAACAACACTTTAGTTGCTCATCTCAATGCTGTGTCCTAACTTGGATGATTGTTTTCAGTTTGTTTTGTTTTCCTTTGCTTTGCTTTGTTTTCTTGAGACAAGATCTCTTTCTGTGCTGCAGGTGGGTCTTGAACTCACTATGTACCTTAGGCTGGCCTTGAACTCATAAAATCCTCTGTCTCAGGCTCTCCAGAGCTAGAATTATGGGTGACCCAACTTGAGTTCTTTACTCTGCAATATTTAGAGCAAGATGATCTAATTTATGTTTTGGTAGTGAAATCTCCTCCCCCCTAAATATTTATAGCTCTGGCCAGCAGTAACAGCAACTTTAATATAAAATACTAAATAATATGCATTAATTCAGCATTCATTGGTTGAATACATGAGATTCCATAGTATTTGCTTACTCAATCAGAATTATTTAGGATATATTTTGTTTGGGCAGGGTTCAAAACAATGGCCAGGAGACTTAAATGTGTGTCTCAGAAAGTAAAATTTTCTATGTCATTTCATTTTAACTAATTTAAATGTGACTAAATGATCATATTTGGTAGTGGGCAGCAAAACTCCAGAGGAATAATCTCCCAGTTCCAGATGGACTCTCATATTGACAACTCTGGCTATACATAATGCCCAAGATACGTAGGCAATTTCAGCATTTGTTTCATTAATGTCTCCCTGATAAACAATTTGCTTGAAAATCTCTTTGTAACATGAAACAAAATAGACCATTTCAATACTATGCCCTTGGCATATTGCAATTTCATGTGCTTAGTTTTTTAACCTTAAAGAAAATACAATTTGCTTGGCTAGAACCAGAGATAAAATTAAGTGTATGACATCGTCTCTTTTCACATGGAAATTACAGTCTTTTTGAAGGGGATTAGATTTACCTGAAGCAACTGAATATAAATATAAGCAGGCATACATATAGAAACAGAAAAACAATGTAGCTTTTAGGAAAAAATGAGCTGTCAGTTTTCTGGAGCTTAAAGTAGGTATTTTTAGGCCATTTTCAGGGTTTAAATGCTCTGGAAAATATCACTACATTAAAGATACCTACCACTGATCACTGGGGATATCTGATATTTCCACCTGGGAGTTAGGTCTGAGAGAGCTCAAGTGGAAAACTGAACCCCTGATCTGATTCAGACATCTCACAAGGCTAAGAGTCCAATCTTTGTGGTCTGCATAGCCTACCTGTACCATTGTCCAACATGAGGCTCTGGGGAACTTGAAGGCCTTTGCACTTGCTAGTGAATGGAAGAAGAGTGGCACCACATCACCAGGGTGTGGAGAGCGTAAAGATGCAGGAGTGGAGAAGGCCAACCCTCACTTCATGGCTACTTCCTTCTCAGAGCCAAAATTACTTGTCTGGCCACCTTAGGCTAAGCAAAAGATAAAAAAGAATTTTTAAAAAATTGTCACACCAAGGCTTAAGGATCTTAGGAATGAACATGAGGAGTCCCATTCATGATGGGCTTATATGGGCACATAACACTTTAAAAATAAATAATAAGTATTTCTGTTTTTAAAAGGGAAATAATCAAGAAAAGTTTTATGGCCGGCCGCCTGTAAGCGTGTGCATAGAGCTGTTTTCCCTCAGGCCAGGCTTGCAGTGCCTGGTTCAGCGTCTCTTTTCTCCCAGGGACTCATTATATCTCCCCGCATGTTTCCTCTCTCTGGGCCTTGAGCTGGATCTCCTCCTGCCATCCCACCGTAGCCACATTCTTTCCATTTTTCTAGGAAACCCATTCTGCACATCCTTGGAACAGAAGCTTGGGGTCCATCCTTTTCCCAGCAAATGACATTTCAAAGACTTCAGTTCTATTTTCTCCAAGAGACAAAGTCTCTAGCAATGTTCTGAAAGAAAAGATTTTTCTTCTTTCTAACAAGCAATGCGGTGATGTGGTCCTAACTTTGCCACTGACAGATAGAAATGAGATCATCCTGCCATCGAGATTGTGTATCCCTCCGGCCATGCTCTGCTGTAACATCAACAGGGCTCTTCCTTGAGCCTCGCGATGAGCAGGAGGGACATCCCTTGCCTGTGTCACTTATACAGGGGTTTAATTATCTCTCTACATGACTGCAATCCCCAACTATGAAATGAGTTCCTCCTGGCAGAGAAAGTTTCATAGCAAATTTTTGTAACCCCAGGCCCTGATATGCTGGCTGGCACCTAATTATGGCAATCAATAAATGCGTAATAGGGTCATCATTCATTCAACAAATATTCTCTGGCTGTATTTGAAAGCGTGACATTTAAGGGGAGGATCTGTAAAAGTGACTGAAAATGAGACAGGTTAAGAAGAAGACAAATACAGTCAGTGCTGAGCAAGGAGCATGAAGCGAATGGATGAGAAAGTTTGCCCATTAGTAAAAATACTGCTATGCAGAGTTCTGGACAAGGAAGTGGTATTTTGTTTCGGGTAACTCATGGATGTTCTGGCCCTCTGCCTTGACAACTTGAATGTAGATAACAGATAATAGTATTAATTTATTCAGCTTTCTTTTACACTCATTCATTTGCTGAATCCATGGATGAAATAATAGTTGTGCATCCAGTTAAAATAGGTGAGACACGGTGGAATGCTAGGGTTGCTGTGGGACCATGTGCTGTGTGCGAGTGGATCTCAATTGCCAATTTGACTGGAGGCATAACTGGTTCATGGTGGGCGCTGCACTCATTAGATTAATCTCACGACTGATCATGGCTCAGCATTCTCTTGGGAGGTGGGTGCCACTCACAGGAAGTGGTTTCCTGGGGACCTGTCATTGCAGGA
>PVKN010038252.1:0-11088 GCA_004027915.1 Capromys pilorides
TAGTGCAGATGTGGTCAAGGACAGGAGTGGGGCAGGGGTGTGTGTGTGTGTGTGTGTGTGTGTGTGTGTGTGTGTGTGTCTGTGTTCTGTGAAGACTCCTTAAAGCTGACTGACTCAGCTCAGCAGTTTATCCCTTTGCCTTTCCCAACGTCCTCCTGTTTGGAGATTAGCAGTGAACTTGAACTATGAAATGACACTGACAATGAATTTCATGTGTTAAAGATGGCTGAGCAGAAAAGGGCCCGGCTGCAATGGTTGATCGACTGTCACATGAGTGAGAAACGCTGAGCCACACTGGCTCCGCATAGTTCCAGGTGTGAAAGACCCACTGTCTTAGTCTTTTTTCTTGCTACAAGACAAAATGCCCAACACTCAAAAGAGGAAAGGTTTATTTAGGTCATAGTTTAGAAAGGTTTCAGTCCCTAGTAGGATGGCTCCAAGGCAGGAAAGAACACGCCAGAGGGGTAACCGTTCATGGCAGTAGCAGACAGCGAAATCCACAAGAGAGCGCAAGAGGGGATAAGCCCATTTCTGTCCCTTATATTGTAAGCAAGCTACCCACCCTAGGATGGGTGCAGCACAAAAACCTTTGATCCCAGCATTAAGCAATGAATCTATCACAAACTGTAGATGCAGCCACCTCAGAAAAGTCCCCTTGACTGCTTCGGGCTTCAAGGGGGGACATCCAGGCAGAAACCTAGTAAAGGCTGCTGCCACAATGGCATAAAAGGGAAATAAAGGAAGGCTAGCTTCTGTTTCTTGTTTTATTACATTCTATTCATTTTATTTTATTGTGTATTTGGTACAGGGTCCACTATGCAGCTCAGACTCATAATGGTCCTCCTGTTTTCAGCCTCCTGAGCACTGGGATTACAGGCCTGCATCACCATGCTAGGTCTCGGTGGCCAGCTCAGCATGCCCTGGGGTGGGACTGGCAGGGCATGTGGTGCTGGGGATCAAACCCAGTCCCTGTGCTTGGCTAAGCAGGTGCTTAGTCTGCTGAGCTATCTCACCAGCCCTCAGCTTCTGTCTGTGGAATCATCTGGCTTCTGGTGCAGACACTTCAGGCTCCTGAACCAACCCTTCTTCAGCCTTCCCTCACTGACCCTTCAGCCTCCTGATACAGACTACACAGGACACTGCACGGAGCTCCAGGCCTCCAGCTGGAGCCTTCAGCTCTCCGGTGTGGAGACAGGTCCTTTGTAGTCTTCCAACTTTGTGAGTGGCCACCAGAAGCCAACCTTGCAAATTCTTTCATATTTATATAGCTTGTATTAAATCTGTTTCTCTTGCAAGCACTGCCTAATATACCACCTCTCTTCTAATGCTGAGGAGCTACCGTCCCTGTCTGGGAATGCTGGCCTCTAGAAGTCCTCTAATTGTAGTAAAAATTGTCTTATGGGGGATTGAAAAAGGCAGAGCACAGATCATCGTTAAAATACAGCTCCTCAGAGGCCTGGAACTGAGACATCTAGAAGCAGCAACTTAGCACAGAGAAAAGGAAGTACAGCTGCAAGGATTAAGAAAGAGCCAAAACTTAAACCAGCAACTACAGAGAAAATGGAGAAAATGGAGAGAAAAGTAAGAAATGGCTAGAATGCTAACCCCAGCTGCCAGGGAGAAGGCCCTGTTGCCACAAACATTAGGTCAGTGCAGACTGGGTCAGTGGCCCCAGGGAGAGGGACCAGCTGCAGCTATTGTAAGCTGCACACACAGCACGGGGTTGTATTTTGACTGTGACTCCTACAGTCTAGAGTTGGAGAAGAAATTCACTGCAGTGTCTGCCAAGCTTGGGAGTGATGTGAACAGAGCCATTTTGGGAAGAGTTTAATTGTTGAAGACTGAACCACTCTGGAAATCAGAATCACAAAACAACTTCAAGGCTGCTTGGTCATTCTACAACAGTGAATGGGTGGCAGATGGCCACAAGAAACAGTCATGGACAAGGGGCAAAGTAGTCCCAGATCCTCTGAGGTTAAGCAGGTGAGCTCAGGCTGTGAGGGACACAGGGATTCCAGTCTCTGTGGTCAGAAGCCAGACTGCTCATGTGGTTTTCCCAGGGTGCTTGGTCTCAAAGTGCCCGGCCCCCTGCATGCCTCTTTCCAGCACAGAGCTCAGTGGTCTGCCTGCTTTCCCCCCCTGCCAACATGACTGGGGATCTACTTCAGCGTGTACAGCTGTCACACTTGTGGGTGTAGGGACAGAGGGGTCTTTAGAGCAAGGGTGGCACCTCAGGAGCCCACAGGCAGTAAGCCTCATTGGAGAAAGCAGTTGCTGGGACCACGCAGAAGGACACAAGCCCTGAGACAAGGTGGAGTGAAGAGAGCCCTAAGGTAGACACTGCACTGTTGACTGATCATTGCTAGCAAGACGGGCAGAGCAGGGCCCAGAACTCACACAGCAAAATGGATGTGGAAACAAAATAGGCCCTGACTGGAACTCCCGGCCCCCACCCATATCTGGCAGACTCCAACACGGTCCTGAAAGGAAGTCACTTAGCTACACATGTGGAGGGACTTTTTGTACTTTTCCTTTGTGTGGGTTTTTTGTTTGTTTGTTTTTGTTTTAGAGTTTTCCTCCATCTTCTGCTCTTTATTTTCATTATATTTCTCATTTTTATTTTCTTTTTCTTGCTTGTCTTTTCCACTACTTTTACCTAATTCTATTTTTAATTTTTATGTATGTACATAGATGGGAGGCATTTATTTTGAAAGAAGGTCTCACTATGTCGTACAGGCTGACCTTGAGTTTACAGTGGTCCTCCTGCTTCAGCCTTCTGAGTGGATGGGACTACAGAGATGTGCTACCATACCTGGCAACTTTTACTTAATTCTACAATGTTCTTTTATATTTTAATTGAATTTTTATCTCACTTTTCTTTCCTCCTCATTTTCCTTTCCTTTCTTTTTCAAATTTTACTTCATTCATTCTTCTTTCCCTTACCCATTCTGCTCTTATTATTATTACTAGTAAGCTTTATTAATTTTTAGCTACTGAGTTAGCTATTCTATTATTGCTAAGTTCTTTTCTGTTGTTAATAGTAATACAATTGTTGCCAATATTTGGTTTGTCTTTGTGTCTACATTGATTTTTGTAGATCTCTTTTCTGTTATTAAGGACAGTATATTTGTAACTGTTATTGGGTCTGTCAATGATTGATTTGCCTTTGATTCTGTTATTACTGCTGACTTCTTTTCCTATTGGTAATGATAGCAGAGATGTTGCTTTTAATTGGTTTTATCACATGCCAATACCTGGTTTGTCTTGTGTCCTCAGTGTTACTGTGATTTGTTTTCTCTTCTCTGAGTCATGCTGGGGGTGGAGTCTCCAAAAGGTTGAACTCTAAGAAGATTCTAAAACATTACACTGAATGGGATGAGAGAAGTTCAAACATAAATCAAACCCAAGGACACACACAGGGAGACAGAATCTGACAAAAGAGAGCTCCACCATTGTCTTAGTTACTTTTTACTCGTTGCTGGGACAAATACCCGACACCCAAAATGAAGGAAGGAAAGGTTTATTTAGCTCACAGTTACTGGATGTTTCTGTCCATATTTGGCTGGCTCCAAGGCTGAGTGGCACATGGCAGAGAGCAGTAGTTCATGGCAGTGGGACAGCAACAAAATGGTGACAGAAACAACTGACCAGCCAGGAGAGCAGAGAGCAACAGCGTAACAGCTTGAGTCTGTCTCTCTGTCTCTCTTTATATTACATTCAGGCTCTCCACCTCAGCCTATCCGCCTTAGGCTACACCCATAATGCCAGAAGGACTCAGACCCATAGTCCCATCAGTGCTAAAACACATAATCGCAGTGGATCATGCATGAGTCAAGTCTCAAATTCTAGAAGTCTTCGTCCCGTGATTGCATGAGTCTTTGAGGGGACAACTAGACATAAACCATAACAACCATCATGAGAGCTTCTAACTGATCTTCAGACCACAGAGGATCAACAGCAACAAGTGAAAGCGAGACGACAAGATGCCCCCAAGCCCCTAATACTCCAAAAGTTGATCTCACTGACAGCGAAGTAGAGGAAGCTACAGGCAGAGGACATAAAGACCAAGCAGTTATAATGTTTGAAGTGCTAAAAGAAGAAATATATTAGCAAACACATAAGGCATTTAATGAAATCAAAGAGGATTTAATCAAACAGATAAAGGATTTTACCAGTAAAATGTTTTATGGGTTTAAAAAAGAAACAAGGAATTAGTTGAGTTAAGTAAAACAATGCAAGACATGAATGATAACTTGGGACAGAGAAGTAAAGACTCATCATGACAAAGAAATTCTGAAGAAATACATGTGCCAGTGCTACAGAAAATACTCACAGGAATCCTAGACAGAGACGGGGAGGACAAGGGCACCAAACAGCCCAAAGGAAAGCATACATCTACCTGGAACAGTAGGAAACAAGAGGAAAAAGCGAAGGAATGGCACAGAAAAAATAATCCAATAACAAGATTCAAAATACCTTATAATAGTGACCCTGAATGCCAATGATCTCAGCTCTCTAATTAAAAAACACAGACTGGTGGATTAAAATTCAGCCATGTGTTATTGCCTATAGGAGATACACCTCACCTAAAAGGAAGTACATAGACTGAAAATAACACTCCACTCAACCAGAATCTAAAATCAAGCAGCAGCAACTATCTTATTTCCAGACACAATTGATCAGAAGAGACAAAGTTGGCCACTACGTACTGGTAAAGGGAATAATTTAGCAAGAAGAGAAAATAATTGCAAATGCATATGCACCAAAGGTTGGCACACAACTTCACAAAACAAAAACTACTGGATTTAAAAGAACACATAGACACCAGTACAAGTGTGGTGGAGGACTTTAGTAACAATTAGACAGGCGAGACAGACAAAAAAATCAATGGAGAAACATCAGAGTTAAACCATACCATTGAACAAATAGACTTCACATATATCTACAGGATTTCATCCAACAGTAGAATACATACTGACCTCAATAGCGCTGGAACGTTTTTCCAAAATAGGCCATAAAACGTGTAAATAAATACAACAAAATTTACATAATCTCCTGTTGTATAGTATCAGATCACAGCAGAATGAAGCTAGACATGAATATTCAAAATGCCAGGGAAATTTATGCAAGCCCATGGGGATTGAACAATACATTGTTGAATAATCAATGAATCACAGAAGAAATTGAGGAAAGAATAAAAAGTTCCTTAAATGAAACAAAATGTGTTTCCTATGGGAAAAAATGAAAGCAGTTCTAGGAGGGGAGGTTTGATCTCAAATAACATTGATGCACTTCAAAGCCCTAGAAAGACCGGAGCAATGCAAATATGAAACTAATAGAAGGAAAGAAATTATAAAGATCAGAGCAGAAATAAAGGAAATTGAAATTAAAAAGCAATACAAAGGGCCATTGAACCAAAGAGCTGGTTACTTGAAAGGATGGGAAGAAGGTCTAGGGATGGGAGAACTGAGAGGGAGAGAACAAAGGGAAGAAAGAGGATCTAGCGGCAATATGCATCCGTATCACTGCCCTCACAGCGAATGCATTTATTTTGAGCCCCAGACACGTATTAATTTTTAAAACTGATTTTAAAAAGCTGTCTTGGGGAAGCCAGATATGCTTCCTGAGAGGCCTTCTCCTAGCCTTATGAGGTCTTGTGCCCCAACATTTATGGGCTTGAGTCAAGAGCACAGCCGGCTCCCTGTTCTCTTCCCACTTCTGGCTCTGTGCACTCCAGACAGATACCTGAGCTCACACCTTAAGGCTTGGGTCTCCCCTGGCCACTGTCGGGCCCAGAGCACACACTCCCTTCCAAGAAGACAGTGTTCAGAAAGAGGCTGGAACCTGAAGCTCCTAGGAACCTGGGCCGGGCCTGGAAGTTGGAGCAGGTTTCAGGTGAGACATGGCCCACTGGCTTGTGGTCTCCTCACGCATGGCAGGGTGGAGTGCATCCCTTAAAGGCACAAAACCTCAGGCAGGGGCCTCATGGTCAGGGTTTCCAGGCAATTCCCTTTGCTTCTCTCCCTTTTACTTCCAAACACCTGAACTTCCATCATTCACAACTTGATAATACAGCAAACTGTGAATCAGTCAATGACTTGCTACAGCAGCTGGGTGAATTATCTTTGGGGAGAAAGTCTGGGACTAGAGCTTGCGCTGTGTTGTTTCCTGCTGTTCTTCACATTGCTGTCTTCCTTCACACCATCCTATAACAGAAAGCTGGCTAAGCCCAGCTAAGTAAGGTGGGCCCTTACTTAGCGAGCTGCTCTCAGGATGGCGCAGCGCAGTCAGTACAGAGTGGGCTGAAGGAACTGCTGTGCCCTTTGTCTCTGTCGTCTGGACAACCACCTGTGTGAGGAACTCTCTCAGCTGGAATTATCTGCACAAATACTATGCCCTAGGAGGGCAGAAGGGTCCACTGCAAGCCCTGACACCCCAAACTGCAGCAGGCACCACTGTCCCAGAGAACTGTGAGAACTCAGCCGAAGAGACATCTTGAGCTGTGCTACTTTAAGGGCCCTAATTGCGAACCCAATACAGCCGCCACCTTCTTCGTTACTTGGGAAACCCCACACTCAGGCCAGGGCGACAAGGACTGACATCTGATGTGACAGTCTGCTAGCAATAGGATCCACCCCCAGCACACCCCCCACCACTAGTATGATGCCTTATTCCTGTGAGGAATCTGTCCCACCTCATGGCCTGCTCAGAAGGACCAGCACAGCCAGCTTCACAAGCATGAGAAAATGGCTATGATACCTTTGTGGACGCTGGACAATTTCTGCATTTACTTCAGTGACTTAAGCCCTCTTCTGGGCAGTGGGTCCCTGTGTCCTCTGGGCTGGGCAGCTCTCAAAGGCCTTGCAAGCTTGTCCATACTTCTGAATCCTACTTCAGTGCCTGCCAAACAGCCCAGCAAGATCAAAAGAATGAGAAAATAATCTAAGAAGCAGCTACTTCTAGCACCAGCTTCTGTCTACGTTTTGTTTCTTTCTAGGATGCTATGTGTGTTTATTTATTTATTTTTTTTTAAGTTTGGACATCTTTCTGGCTGGGGAGAGGTGCCCTTCCTGTGCCAACCCCGAAGGGCAGCCACGGTCACAGCTGGAAACAGTCAGACATACAAGATCCAGGACCAGGTCTCGCCCACCTGGCCCACACAGTCTGGGAGCCAATACTCCTCTGTCTTAATCATTTTGCAGCTCTGTACTTTCCTATAGCATAGAGCCCATGGCAATGCCAGACCGGCCTGTCCCAGCCTGCTCACCTGCCTCACCCCTATGCAGGACAAACCTCTGCCAAGGCCTCCAACTCCCCCTTGCTCCTCCTCCTGTCAGGTTGAGGGTTCCTGCGCCCATCCTCCTGTCACTAGGCTCCGAAAGTGTGATAAACTTCATGTTCCTGGTCCTCTGCTGTGTCTCCTCTTGCATTTCCACCTGATCATCAGATTATAAACAAAAAAACACCACCAAACAGGAAAAATGGAGGGCAGAGGCCAAAGGTTTGTGAGATTCTTTACAGTGCTCAGGTTCAATAGTTCAGTGCAGCTCTTGAAAATCACAGGCATGGTGAATATTCTTTTCCCCACTCTCACCCAAATGTCTCCTCCCTTTAAGGCTTAGCTCAAGGGCTCCTTTCCTTTGCTCCCCACCTCTGGCTACCACATCATGGTCCAGCAGACTTCTCTGTTCCCATGAAGCCCAGCATTCTAGCACTTCTCTTCCTGGAGTATGCTTATATGGGAATTGATTTGTGGGTTCCTTGACTGCTGAAAATTCTGGGAGAACAGAGGCCCACCTTTAGGGCTGCAGCCTCCGCACTGGTTCCTACATTGGATCTCTCTGAGGTGAGGATACGAGTGGATTTCCACAGCCACAGACCCTCTGGTCGCTGGATGGAAAATGTTCTCAGAGAACTGTTTGGGGGCCTTGCTGAAATAGTCTTCTTGCTCTACGGCCTGCATGTAAGCCATGTATGCACATAATGAATCTGATTACAGCCTTTTTCTAGAGGAAAAAGATGCAGAGGACCTTTCCATTTTTAAGGTCTAAGAAACTGAGAATATTATATCTGACTCAGTTCTTATTAATAAAACAGAAGAATCTTTGGCTTTCATTTGAGTTCTTCAAGTTAATCTAAGGCCTGATGATTCTAAAGCATTACTAATTGTATAGCAGCATCGCTGACATCACAGAATGGAAATGACATACATAGATGGTCGCAGAGGTGATTCAATAAAATACGATGTGATTGACTGGTGGCCTCTCCTGCAGGCTCCTGATGGTGTCTACAATAAAATCTGAAGTCAAAGTCAAGACATAAATCACACATGCAGTTGTCATTGTGCTGAATGTATCAAATCTATACATTAAAAGCAGGAGACATCACTGAACATCAGCAGTGCCTATGTTTATATACTGCCTGCATGAATTTCTTTCTACACCTGTGAATTTTTCAGCTTTCTCTCTAATGATTTACTCTCAATGTGAAAAATCAAAATCAACAAATCACTTAATTGTTAATCTAAATCATGTTGTTATTTTCTGCTCTAAAACATATGGCTACTGATACTGGATTTGTCTGCCGGAAGAGCTGTCTTGGCACACACCGAAAAGACCCAATAGTGAACCAACAGGAGCAACGGTGGAAACAAGAATCCCCTGGCCTAGTAAATGCCTGTGTGGTAATTGTCATTGACGGTCATGGGCTCTTGCTGTGTGACAGGCATTTTCCAAACATGTACTTTTGTTACTGGTATGGTTTAAATAAAAAAAGTCCCCCAAAGCCCTCATGCACTCATAGATGGGGCTTTTGGAAGGTGATTGAATTGTGGGACCATACCCCGGCTTACTCCTGGGAGGCAGGCCTGGCTGGAGGTGGTGAGGCCCTGGAGGTGTGCCGTGGAAGGCTCCCTTCCTGGCTCCTTGCTTTTCTCTCAGCTACCATGATACAAGCAGTTTTCTTCCACCCAGGCCCTTCCAACCAGCTGACTCTGGACTAAAACCTCTGAAAATTCTTAGGCCAAATAAACCTCTACTAAATTGAATATGTTCATTATTAAGCTGTGGTTGATCCAACAGCAAGAAAATGACTAAGACAACTTTTGCCACCAGAGAAGGGTGTTACAGTTATGACTACTTGACTTCATGGTTCAGAAGCCTTTGGAGCTGGTCTTCAGGAGGAGTTTGGAAAGGTTTGGAAATGCCAACTAACTATGTGCTGTAATCTGAGACAGAGTCAGTTTGAAGATTTAAAAAAAAAAAACAACAAAACCCCAGAATTCTGAGATGGTTAAGCCCAGGCCCATGGGGTTCCAGTTAGGAACAAGGACTCCACTGGTAGTTGGATGTGAGGTCATGTGTGTTATGTTATGGCAGAAAACCTGACTACAAATGTGCAACAAGATTAAGAGTAGCAGATTTATCCATCTGCAGAAAAAAAATTCAAGGCAGCCCAACATTCAGGCTGAGGTATGGATATTGTGGGGGCCTTTTAACCAGCTCTACCTGGAGAATTAAGAACCAAAGGCAAAGCTAAGTGATTTTTAAAGTTTTGAGTTTCACCAGGGAAGAAGTTCATGTAAAGTTGAACCCTGTAAAGTGCGACAATAGAACAGATGCCTTCCAGACACCCAAGGAATCAGCCATACACCACACTTCACAGGCTCAGGGGTCTACAAATAAAAGGCTGCTTTGAGCAGAGAGCACCAGGGAACCCAGCTCATTCAGACCCAGCTAAGAAAGTTTCTCAGAGCTCAGCCCTCCGGGCATTCAGAGGCCTCTTCAGCAATGAACTAAAGGGTGTCAGGCTGCTCTTCCTAGGTCCTTCTGTCATCTGACCACGGTCTGAAACCTCTAAAACTCATGAGCCCAAATACAACTCTCCTCTAATTTTCAGATTTGATTACTGTGTCTCAAAGATAAGAAAGTGACTAAGACAAAGAATGTTATCTTCATAAAAGCTGCAGGAGATAAGCATTTCCATCACTCTCATTTTATTACAGATGAAGTTGGGATGTAATTGTTTAAACTACTTGCTGGCAAGTGGGGGAGCAGAGGGCCTGACCCTGGGCAGTCCTCCTCCACGGCCCACCATTTGCTCTCTCCAGTCTACTGCTGCCTGCAGTGTGAGGCGACAGGCTTAGTTAGAATGAGCACATTCCAAGCCACACATCCTCCTCATGAGAATGTCACTATGTCAGAAAAGGCACAGCCTGCCTTCCCTTGTCAGCCTGAACAGTCTATGTAAGTCCCCACTTGACAGCAGTCTGTCTGTGATCATCTCTAGTGACTACCCATTCACATGCTATGCAAAGCTCTGACCAGACTGTGGCCCGAAAGCTGTGCTCACCCCAAGCCACTGCTCTGGGGCAACAAGCCCATGGCACAGTTGGTCGGCATGCCCTGCTTTGCAAGTCCAGATCACAGGGATACAGAGCACGCCAGCTTTCTAGCTCACAGGTAACACCTGACGCTTCCTGTTTGCCAGCACAGTTATTGGTGACCTTTGTCATGGGCTTGGGGAAAGTAGTTTCACCTGCAGACACCAGCTGCCTGAACAAGGGTAACTGACCCCACAGGGATGCAGGTGCTCAGAAACTCCCTATTCTGCAGTCTCATTTTCTTTATCCAATGACCTACCATGTAACACAGCCATGCTGGGTGAAGGAGCAAGAGAATGGCCAGAGGACAGAGCAGGCACCAGGAAGGAATCGGTCCTGTTGGCGCAAAGCTAAAGAAGGCAGGGAGCATGACCAGGGGAGGGGAAACACAGATTCCAGAAAATCCGCTCAGCTAGATTAGTTGGAAGGAAATGCCACTGTGCTTAAGGAAAATCCACTGAAAATAAAACTTCAGGACCAAAACAAACTTGCCTGTGGGGAGAACTTAATGAGCAAAGGAAAATTAATAAATGGAGGTAAATCATAACAATAAGACCCATGATTAGGATAAATGCCTGTGGGGAGAGTGCTAGGGAGATTGGCAAACCTCTCCGTGCTCTCTGCCTCTTTGGCTCCTGTGACAGCCAGAAACTTACTTTCTCTGGAACTGGACCACAGGATCGGCAAGCAGGTCAGCAATGTGCAGC
>PVKN010038253.1:0-11094 GCA_004027915.1 Capromys pilorides
ATAAGAATAAGGTAAGACCACAAGGAGATTCCTGGAACTTTCATATGTATTTCAGTTTCTAAGAAGTAGAAGCATTATCTGTCTGTGCTGCACCAAAGGCAGAGCTTATGATTAGTGTCATCAATGTTTTTGCCAACAACTGTGTCCGTCATTCCTGGAGAATGCATAAGACACGCTGCAAACAACTCTCTAAGGATAAGCACTTAGTATTTCACACACAGGTAATTATGCATCATATGTTAAGTGACAATTTCCCCTATGTAAAATCAAAGTGACACATTACACAGTTCTCCACAAATTCATAATTTTCCTCATTTCTCTTTTAAGTTCTCATCAGCGTATCTTTTGTGAGTAGAAGCTCTTTGACAGATGTATTAGGAGGAAGAAATTTAAACTACAAAAAGTAAATAGCAGAGACAAAGCTATAGGATAAGACATTACATTGTCTGTGTGACAATTTAAAATACATCAGTGTCAACTTTGTGTGGTATTCGTGTGAGGTTAATTTTAATGCATTGTTAAAACAACATTCCAACTATCTTATTCTAGAGTCCATATTCTTGAGCAGCCTCCACAGGCCCTTCCAATATTGCCAAAAGCCATACCAGAGGAGTGTTCTTCAGTGTGAGGGTTGTTAGTATAGTTTTACACTGCTAAAGCAGGGGTGGCCAAGACAGAGTTGTCCAGAAAGGTTGGGCAGGCATCATCATGTTTGAGTGAAAGAAGCCTGAGTTTCCAGCAAGCTTACAGAGCTGAAGCCCAGCTCTCCTTGGTACTCACACTTCACAAGGCCCCTGGGCTATCATGACCAGAAAGGTGAGAGATAGCTGCTGGACTTCCAAGCAGTGTCACTCTGCCCCCTGACAGCACTTCCATGCCAGCCTGGGAGGAGAGGCATACGGCAGAGCAGGGACTGCCCTCAATTTACAAGACCAGATTGTGTGCAGCTCACTTTGCATTTGCTTGCTAATAAATATTTCTACTGCCAACTGCATTTTATTCAAAGCTTGCTTTTGAAGTTATATCCCATCTGGCTCCAAACATCAGGGAACTTTATGTTTACAAAGGACATGGTGATCTTAAGCAGTGAAATTGACTTAGGTTAATTTCCAACATTAGGACTCTGGTGTCTGGTGAAAAAACAACCCAATGAGAAGAATATTGTAATATTCCACATTCTTGAAATCACTGGAAAATTCTATTCATTTCATCCTGCCACAATCTGCTTTGACATTAGTAACTTTGGGCAGAGGAATTTAATCATGACATAGTGAAAGGCAAGGACTTTGACAAGGTAGGCTTTTTTGGTTAATAATTTGATTTGATACAGTGGGGTATTGGTAATCATTTAATGCCAAGTGTTGCTGGAAAATTAGTTCACCTTTAGGCAAACACATTTCTTTCTACCATCTTGTAGGGATTTTCTAGGAAAAACCACCATCTGATTAGTGACAATTGTGTCTAGTTCTCATAGCATCTTTGCTATATTTTCCAGCCTTCAATGGATCATGTAAATTTCCCATTCTCTGGATATAGTTTCAAATTCAAGTTGATCCCATCTTATGGAAAACAGTATTTTTATGGAAGCAACCATCATGTCTTGATGCATGTTATGGGAAGTCTGTTGGACTCGGAGTAATGCAGGTGCTTTTGTACCATCTTTAAAATGATACAAAGCTTCAAAAAATTAAAATACAGGCTTCTTTTTCTATCTATTGTTATATTTTATTAGTCAGTTCCAGCTGCCCTTTGAAGTGATACAGGCAAGCTATTAGAATGTGCATTTCATTGTGGATGAAGTGAGCTATTCTTTCAAGTGAGTTACCTAGAAGAGCATCTTTTTAAATATCTCTTCAGATGCAGGGCAATCCATCCAGTTTTATTATCATGTGTCTCAGAAGTAAGAAATTGGGTCTTATCCAAAGATATGCAACTTATTCTCATTACAGGAGATTTTTGCTTTGCACGAGTATAGCATGAGTAGCCAGACTCAGATCTATTAATCGTAGCTCCTCTGGAGGCAAATAATTCTCTTCCTTTTCAGGTATTAAGGTAACTTACTGGGTTTAATGTTACTTTCAAATTCTATGAAATAAGCCAGAGATTCTCCCTGTATTATTTTAATGAAGCATAATGAAATTCTGGCTGCCTTCAGAAGTGCTGCTGTAAAATATTTAGACCATTGCCAAGTGAATGAAAACTAGGTTATTTTTGGCTACTTTTCCTCACTGATTTCAGATTATAGAGCAGAAGTATCATCTCCTGTGTGGTGATCAATAATGCAGGCTAGGAAAATAAGATGCTGTGTCTTATGCTTTCTGACCTTATAAATGATTTTCTGATTTTAATCTGTCTTCACCTCTTAGGAAGGAAAGGTTGGCCTTGAAGAAGCCAGTTTTAAATTGGCTATCAGAAAAATGGAGCATACAAGCCCCTGACATATAGGTAGTAAGTTTCCCATATAATTTCATCAGTGAACCTCAAAGTTGTGCTGCTGTTTTCAGAATGGAATGTAAGAAAATCTCCATCCATGTCTTAGTTTCAGATGTATGTGTGGCTCAGGATCGGGGAGCGCAGCCCCAGATGCTGTCAGCACAGTGCGGTGGCTTTTTAGATCTAAACCAGGGATACAGCCAAAGACACAACACTTCCACTGTGGCACAAGAGACCGGGCTCCCTTGAGTGCATTTTTAACCTTCTTCTCTGCAGGACCGACCCACAGACCTCCTGATGGTCTGCACCGTTCCACGTGTGTCTGTATCTCCTGGGCTGTGCATATCTTTGTGTCCTCAGCTGACCATCGTGCTCTGGAAGCTGAGTTTGGAGAAAGAGGAAATGAAAACAAAGGCTTCCGGGTTACACATGGGCCCAGAGCTGTCGTGCACGGAGAAGACTTGCTGCTGTCCATGAGCCACTTGGCCAGGTGCAGGGCTGACCATCTGCGCTGAGTTTGCTCCATGCTTACAGCCTGTCACCTTGCAGACAGTCACAGGGCTGTGGAGAAGGAGACCATGCTCTTTGGAGGAAGATTCTTTCCAGCCTTCTCCTAAGCAGTAAAAGAAAATCAAGCCCAATAACACCTGCCTCAAGAAATGTATTGATACCCACCATGTTTGCTCTGAGACTGGATGGGTCAGATCAACGCCTCCATCCTTAAATGATCATCTCATTAAAGGACAACGGTAATTTCTCAGAAACCACATAGTTGACCACGGATGTATTATCATGCACTATGAGTAGTTGTATTAGTAGGCACTTTCATTCAAATTTCCATTCCCTTTCCTATCTAAATTATGAATAAATCAGTTTTCATCACATTCTTTTCCTTAAAAAAGATAGATTAGCTGTTTTGGAAATTAAAGCGCTTCCTTTGGGAAATATCCTCAAATCCTTCACTTTAGCTCCTGGTTGTCTCTGAGTTTCATCTAGAACTGTTAGGTTGAAAAAACACTACACAAGGTCTGGCAAATTTTGTCATATCTTTGATTCATGACATCTAAAATTGGGCTTTCCTCCCAGCTTTCATCATTCTAGGATATTTTGTCATCGCCTAATGAAAAACATTTTTTCTTGCCATCATATTTTCTCCTTGACATATTCACTTGTATACTATATAAATATATTCTTAAATATTTTATATCTATCTGAGCTGGTTAGCGAGGAGGGCAAAAAAAGTATTATAGACAATTAAAGTTAGGTTAAAGATTCATTTGCAGATATTCTTTTAGGAATGAGCTTCATACAATTTTAATAGTTTTCCATAATCTTAAGTGGGAGATATTTTAAATAAATAGCAGCTCAGGCAGGGGCCCTGCTTTTCATGTCTGCTTGTCCTACATAAGCAAGAGTCACACCTCCACATGAAGAAGGCTCACAGCCTGCACCCTTCTGACTGAAGGTCCCACTGGCCTCCTAGCATGGGCCCCTGGACTCACAGCAACCTCCACAATTAGAAAGGTTAGTGTGAATGCAGCTCCATAGCTGCCTCTGGGCCTACAGCATTCCATGCATGACCTTATCCATAGGCATACTGAGGACAAGTGGATGCCTGAGGCAGCCACAGGTGCTACTTGAGGTTGGCCATTCCAGCAAGGCTTTTCCGTCTTCATATGGGGGGCCCTCCAGCATATGTTGGGGGCCATTCAGTAGACGGAGGTCAACTCCACAGCAAGGAAGGGCTTCCTGTGCTTTCTCCCACCTTTGTCTAGTCTCACTCTTTGCCATTGGTGCCTGGCACTTCATACACCAGATGGATGGAATGCCTCTCAAATACACTGTGCCCCTGAAACCTTCCTCCCTTGTATATTTGCACTATATGCCTGGAAATATTCTTGTCTCAACCACTCCCTTCATGTTTTCCATGTAACAGCACATGCATTGTTCAAGTCAAGCTCAGCCCCTCCACCAAGTAACCCTCTCCTCTCTCACTGTCCTCCCCTCTAAATTTTTTTTTGTCTAGCACAATAATTCATTTTCTAATTAATTCAAAAATATTTCTGAGCACCTCTAAGCCCAGAAACTGAAGAAGACACAAGTCCAAATTGTGAACACACTGGGGAGCTCACAACCAGCACCTCTCAGTCTAGTAAAAGCAGCCTATAATATTTTAGTTGCCTACAACATTCTCCCTCTGAGTTGGCCAAATAGCTCAGTGAATTAAAGCACCTTCAAGCAGGTACAGGGGCCGAGGGTCCATCCCAGTGCATGCCTTGCTGGCCCTGCTCCCAGGGCCTGCTGAGATGGCAATTGAGACTGGGCATGATGGTGCACACCTGTAATCCCAGCTCTTGGGAGGCTGTAAACAATCAGATCACTACGAGTCTGATCTAGTAGTTAGACCCCTGAACACCTGTAGACCCTTCCCTAAAATACAAAAAAAAAAAGACACTCCCCCGCTTTGAAGAAATATCCCAAACTGCCATGAGAGAATAATGGGCAATGGCTGGTTTGGCTTCTTCCAGCTGAAGGGAGTTATAGCTGTTGATTGGCAGTCAAAGACACTCTAGAGATGGTCTATCTAAATATTCTTGATAGATACTAGGCATTTTTGTGTTGGGTAGGCATATAGCTTAAGTCTAGAGGAGTCAAAACCAAAGAAATGGTTAAGTAGGCATGGGACAAATAATATGTTCAACAGGATAATTATGAATACAGTCAACAAAGTTTTCTACCAAAAGAGGTCAGTCATGGCTTTCCATAGAGAAGATAAGGATACTACCTAGTGAATTTTTGAGTCTGGCATGCCATTTATTCATCATCTAGTATTGTGAACAGCTACTGAGATATTAACGGAAGGATCAGGAGTATACACACAATATTTAGTTTTTAAGTTATATAGATACTTCCTGCACTACTGTTAGAATGTCTATGGTCAATTTAAGAGAATGAGTTGCTCCACTAATTTTACTTTCATTATTTAGAGCAGTGAGACTGACTACAGTGTCATTTAAGGCTCACTGAGCATAGTTAGTTAAGGCCTCAATGTGTATCATATAACTCTCTCTCTCTGGGCAAGACCTGGTAGCTTTCAACAAAATAAATCTAACTGAATCTAGTATATTTGTTATCAGTTTTATCTGTATGAAAACTTGGGATTTGGAATCCTACAGGCAAGAGCAAATTTCCCAAGAAATTAGAGCATGCATAATCAAGGCATGAGCCTTAGAGATGACAGGTAAGTTTAGAAACTATTTTTAAGGGATAGCAATTATAACCCACTGCTTCTTAGATCTCTTCATTGATGGAGTCTGATATTTTGTCATAAATTCCTCTAGCTTTAGCTATAATTATTTTAGAACTTCAAGGATACACATTTGAAAATGTTTCCTGCTCCAGTCTCCTGTCTGGCTGTTAGGTCAGCAGGGATCTTGGGTAGGAAGTGCTTGGGCTCCAGTGGGAACTGGTAGTTCCCTTGGCTGTCTGTCTTCTAGATGTTTAAAATTAACAATATGACATTCATCCCCAAATGTCATAGCAGCTTGTAATGCTGCTTGTCTCTCATTAGCAGTCAATGTTTGACTTAAGGTTAACATTACATCTTTCCAGCCTAGCTTATAGGTCTGAGTAAATCCTTTAAAGACATCAGTGTACTTAGTAGGGTCTACTCTTAAAATGACTCTTGTTATAGCCCGATCTGCTTTAAGTCACTAAGAGACATGGGTTCATATGGATTATAATTATATTTTGAGCATAAGTATGAATTATTTCTTAATGTAAAGAAAGTTTGAAAATAAACCAATTCTGACCATTTTCTCTCTTTTTTTATAGTGTGATTTTAGTTATAAGATAATAGCATAGGGCTGGTGAGAAGGACCAGCAGTCTAAAGCTTAGGCAACAACAGGAACCATGGAACCATGGTTCAATCTCCAGTACCACATGCTGCGCCAGTCCCACCACCAGGGCAGGCTGACCCGGCCATTTTATATATATAACAGCATAACTGATAGTTCCATTTATATTGTGCTTTGACTACTACATGCACATGCAGAAAAATATCAAACAGCTCCTTTCCAACACACAGGGGCCAAATATCTTCCACTGTTCATTCCACAGGAGTAACTTCGACTTTGAGCATCCCATGGCTGGAAGACAAGAAGGGATAGTTGGAGCATCTCCCCTCTGACTTCTGTCTGATTTCTGTGTCCTAAAGGCATCCGTCAAGTACATTCTACTCCAGGCCAGGTGGATATCATGTGGAGAGAGTAAAAGTAAATTGAACTGGGGTTTGATCCCTGACATGCTGAGCTGACCCCACCCCCGAGGCATGCTGAGATGGTGATTGAGACTGGATGTGGTGCTGCACACCTGTAATCCCAGCATTTGGGAGGCTGCAAACATGAGGATCACTGTGAGTCCAATCTGTGTAGTGAGACCCTGTACTAAATACATAATAAAAGACAAAGTTTAACCAGCCTATCCACTTTCAATTTTGATGTGTGATTTTATCCTCCCAAGGAGCTGAACTGTGTACTTGCTCCTACTGGACATTTATAAGCTAATGGAGTAAGAGATCTTGACTTTGAGAGACTTCCATTTTGAGCCTGTGAACTTACTCCTATAGAGTTTTATACACACAAGTTGTAATTAGTCTTAATTATGACAGGAAAGCTTACAGAAGGAAGCATAACTTTTTAATAAACTGTTACATTTTGTTCTTTGGAAGAGGGTATATATAAAAAAGTTGAGCTGGAAGTAGAGCATTTGTCTGGCTGAGCTATGAGGGAGATCACCTCTGGATATAGATAAAAGCACAACTGACTTCAGGAATTCCACACTGGGTCCTAGCACAAAGAAGTCTCCAAGACTCTTGTGTTACCAATCTAATTGCCTAGGAAAACTTTCTCAGCAGCAGGACAAGGCTATGATTTATTTAAATTTCTAAAGCTCACAGGTTAAATTTATGTTTATCTTTAATAATCACATTTTATGTGTTGGTAAAAACACATTAGTCTTCTATACATATAAGAAAGAAGAAAAAACTGACTAAAATCTTCCTAACTCTTAGGGTGTGTAAAACACAAATGTAAATGACTGTCCTGATAGTTACTGTGAAATGTAAATGGTCATTAAAGTTGCCTCAGCCTAATTTCTTAGGGAAGAAAGGTCTACATGGTTCTAAAATTGAATGAAAGGCTTAGGGAGAATTTCTAGTTTAGTAGCAGACAGAGATAAGTATGATAGGTAAGTGGAGATTTTTCTGTGGTCAAGAGCCAGCTCCATTGAAAAACCTTTGTATATCTACCATAGAGTATCCCTTGCCATGACCCTTCAGCTGATCTCAGTTTCTATTAGCCCACACAACCACAGATTAGCCTCCAGAAAGAAATCCACATACATTCATGGTCAGCATTCTATTGGTCATTGGGTTCAATAGGGATTCAAAGAGATGCTGGGGAAACCTGTCCTCTATTTTGAGGATGGCAGCTCTTAGAGCAAAGAGTGTTTAACTAGCAGAGTAAACACTGTCTAAGTTCTATAAGAGATAGTTAAAAGCCTGAGCAAGATCATTACCTAGCACTTTATAAGTTTACACTAAAACTTATATAGAAATATTTTTTCTGTACATATAAATGATAACGAGACCTAGGAGGGAAAGAGGAAAGGTTGGAGATCCTCCCTTAGGCTAAATGTTTTGTTCCTATGTGGGCTGCATTTGGAAGTAGCTCCTTCTGGTTTCACCCACATGATGGCTCTTTGCACCATGTGTCGAAGGGAGACCTGACCAGAATAATCACATTATTTTGTGATTATTTTAAATAATCACACATTTTATGATTAAAAATAATCACCTGACAGAATAATCACACACTGTGTGTGTGTCCTCCTGGGTGAGCAAAGTTCTGATGTCTCATCTGACCCAGAGATGGGGTGTGTGTCCCTCCTCTAAGATGACTTTCCTATCTTCAGCATAGCACATTCTCATTTTCTGTGAGCTTAACTTAATTGTTGAATAGGAGAAAAAGGCTGAAATAGCCTAGAGCTCTTTTTCTTTCTAATTTTTCATGCTTTTAAAAGGGAAAATACTCCACGAGGCATGAAAAATAAAGCCAGGTTCGTATGCTGAGCTGTAAATGGCTCAGGTCAACAGCTGCTGACATTGCCAGTTCTGCCAATAACCCACTACTATTATGGAATATTGCTCTATGTATACAACTACTTTATCTTAGTTCAATGAGAAGAAATATTTGTACCAACAGTGTTTAGAAAAGTTATCATGTCTGCATCTTGTACTCTGAACAACTACTATGAAGACAACAATACGCATCGTATCAATTATTGTAGCTGTATTTTGAAACTGTCTCAATATTATTTCTTATTAAAAGAAATAAAAAAATAAAAACTGGTAGAGAATATCAAGAAGAAGGAGAAGGAGAAGGAGAAGGAGAAGGAGAAGGAGAAGGAGAAGGAGAAGGAGAAGAAGAAGACGAAGACGACGACGACGACGACGACGACGACGACGACAACTCAAGATTGGCTGGGCTGTGGTGGTGCAGGCCTGTAATCCCAGCACTTGGGAGGCTGAAGCAGGAGGATCGATTCAAGTTTGAGACCAGCCTGGGCTATAAAAAAGGTAAGCTCAAGGCCAGCCTGAAGTGCATAGTGTTACCCTATCTCAAAAAAGACAAAAAAAAAAGACTCAAGATCAATAGTAGTTGTCAGTCTTTCGGAATCTCTTTAAACTCTGGAGAGAGGTGTCTTTACTGTTGCTCCAGACTTTTCATCGAAGCACTACAAATTAGTTCCTAGTTTAAGGTGAATTAGCATAATTCTTATAAATAATAATGATAATAATAATGCATACACACAAATATGAGGTACTTTTATCTTTACTCTGTAAGATTAGAGCTTCCTTAAAATTTAAATGGATGATTTTAATCAACATGATTATATAAATTTCTTTTTGTTCTAAATAAACATGGATATACACAATTCTAAAAAAATAAAAATAAATAAAAAAGAAAATACAAAGTGCTGGGAAAGTATTAGGAGTAAGGCCACAGAAAGGAAACTGAAGCTAAACAGGCTTACATTTCCTCTAGAGTATAGAGGAGGATCAGAGCCAGTCCGTCCCAGCGACACCAGCCTTCCAGGTCTCAAGAACAGCCACGGACCTACTTTCTCTTAACTGGTGGAAGGAATTCCATGATCTATTATTTAGGCAGGTATAGTTTTCTAAGTCTGAGCTACATTTTATTTTAAAATATCCATTTACAGAAATTTATATTAAAGTCTATTAAGGGTATATTCTAACATTATTTTCTCTAGTCTAAAAGTCAAGCAAAGAGTACCAATAAATTTAGTAACTATTATAAATGCAACATACAAAAGAAAAAAATAGGAATAAAAAATATCTTATTAAAGGGGCATCACAACTTGATAACCTTCCATTGTTTCAGCATAGATCTATCAATTTTTACTGCATTTAATAAGAAATAACAATGTGACAATTTCAAAACACATTAATAATACATTTCCAGTAGTTGATACAACGCATATTGTTGTGTAGATGTGATAATTTTTCTAATCATTATTGGTACAAAAAAATTTCTCATTGAATTAAGAGAAAGCACCTGTATACATAATCCAATGTTCCATAATCGCAGTGGGTTATTAGCAAAACTGGCAATAATGGAAGCTGTTGATTTAAGCCTTTTACAGATCAGCATACTAATCTAGCTTTACATTTTATGCCTCACAGTTAAACTTTGCTGCTGAGTTGTTAAGGGCAAGTTAAAGCAAAACCTATATAACAAAACATGTAACTTTTGCATCTCCCAAGGTCAGTCAAATCCTCTCAGGGTTTACTTTGAAACCATGTATGAAGGGGTAACACTCATAAAAATATATGCACCCAACACAGGAGCACCAAGTTATATAAGACAAATCTTAATGGACATGAAAAATCTAGTATCCAATACCACAATCTTAGCAGGAGACCTTAACACTCCTTTGTGCCAAAAAGATAGATCAAGCAGACAAAAAATTAGCAAAGAAGTCACAGAACTGAACTAAAACTTGGAACAACTGGACTTGGTGGACACACTCAGAGTGTTCCACCCAACCACTCTGAATACACATTTTTTTCAGCTGCACATGTGACATTTTCTAAAATAGACCACATATTAGTGCATAAGTCATGCTTAAGTATATGCAAGAAAACAGAAATTATTCTATGCATATTATCTAACCACAATACAATGAAACTGGAAATAAATGACAAAAGAAACCATAGGAACCCCAGAAATATATGGAAATTAAACAACACTATTCTCAGCAACCAGTGGGTTACAGAACAAAAAAAATAAGAAATTAAACAATATTTACAATTTAATGAAAATTCAAACACAACCTACTGAAATTTATGGAATGCAATGAAAGAAGTTCTTAGAGGGAAATTTATAGCTCTAAACTCACACATTAAGAAAACAGAACAGGAACAAATAAATACTCTTATGCAGCACCTAAACTGACTAGAAAAGGAAGAGCAAATGAAACCCAAAGCCCAAAGACAGGAGGAAATTATAAAGATTAGAATAGAAATTAATTCAATTGAGATAAAGAAAACAATATAAAGAATTAATGAATCAAAAAGC
>PVKN010038254.1:0-11114 GCA_004027915.1 Capromys pilorides
ATTGGTCTTACTGCAAATGGTTCTACCTGGGGAGACATGACAACAGGAATGAGAATGATATACAAGAAGACAAAAGCTGGGCTAGATGGTCGCTGGTCTTTCTGATGAGCAAGACTCATGTCAGCACAATGAAACTTGCATTTATTTACACCTTTTGCAAAGTTAGTCACACATGACACAAGGTTGCCTAGTGAATAGTAGCTGACATTAACCAGTCAGAACACTTATCTCAGGACTGAGATAGCTTGTGTGCTTTAGGCACTGAGGCCTAGTCCCACCTATCACCTTTGACTGATTATTCAGCTTACTCAGCTCCCTACATATCCCCTTCTTTGTTTCTCTTTGTCAGAGATGGATGTTGCATTGCAGTTAGAGAAATTAACTCTATCTGGAGAAGTCTTTAGAAAGCCTTTATGTACTTGATGCCAGATTGTAGATACTTGAATTCAGCAATATAATCAATAGTCCAATAGTCCATAATAGTAGTAAGTTATCAGCACAGGTGATAATTGTCAGAAGTTGTTGACTTGAGCCTTTTACAGCATAGCATATTAATATAGCATTACTTTTCATACCTTGTGATTATACTTTTCTACTGGATGGTTAAGACAAAGTTAAACAAGACCTATATAACTACAAACATAATTTTTGCTATATGACAAGGTCAGTTAAGTCTCCTCGTGATTTTTTTGGAACCATGTACAGCATCTCTTAGATCTTCTGTCAGTGTCTGCCATCTGGATGAGTCATCGCCATTGCTTGACCAATTTGCTCTCTGTGAGAGCCTGAGATTTTTTTTCTCTCCAAGTTACTCTCCTTGGGCACACTATACATCATCAATTACTTTCCTCTGTCGACCCATAGTCTTCTTTAGCAAAAAATTTGGGACACAACTGAGTTACAAGATATTATAGCAGAGGCTTTCTTATGTCTTGAGTCTTCACTGACCTTGAAGGGCTAGGGCCAAAATATTGGCTATCCTTTTAGCTCATCTGTCTGTCTAATTTTTATTCTGCAAAATTTAGTTGTTAAACATCCAGGAGAGAAGGTGAAAATATGTAATGACATTATTACAGAGGCAGCTAAGTTTAACATTACTACCTACCTGAATATCAAACACCTTAGGCATAAAATGGAACTGTTATTTTCCAACAACCATGAATATTCTAATGTCTAAATCCCTATGGAATGTTTCAAAAATACACGGTTTTACACAGAAATTTAGAAGTCACACCAGATACGTCAGTGTAGGAGGACAATACTATGACTTTTTGTGACAAACTTAACATTTTCATTTTGACATAACCTAACCATTCAGTCAATCTTCTCTATCTAATACATAAGAATTTTTTACTTAGCTAATCATCCTTAAATGGGACATGCATCACAGGTCTTTTTTCTTCCACTCCTCTGCCTTTTCTTTTGAATTTGAAAGAAAGTCTTATCACAATAAGCAATCATTGTTTAACATTTTAGAAGACCTGTACACTTGGAATCATGGATACACTAAGACATCCTGAGATTAACAATGGTGAGTTACCATATACATATGCAAACCTTTGCTTCTTAATTTAGTTCAATACAAACACCATTGCTATTATTTTTTTTGCCTTTTTGAGACAGGGTATTGCTATGCAGTTCAGGCTGGCGTTAAGCTAATTTTTGTAGCTCAGGCTGGTCTGGAACTCACACTGATCCTCCTGCCTCAACCTCCAACGTGCTGGAATTACAGGCATGTGCTACTACGGCCAGCACAAAGACCATTTCTAAGAGAAACTCAATTGTAATTTTTCTGAAAGACTTTTTATCTTTGAACCAATAACCAATTTACTGAGTGTGTCTCATACAATACTATCGAAATTATTGGCAGCTCCTCATTAATGAACAAAAAGTTTGGCCGCACCTCTTATTCATTAACAAGACTCTTCTCTGAATAATTTCTCCCCACTCTAAGGAATTTTTTCTTAATTTAAACTTTTCTTTCTTTTTTTATTAACAAAAGTATGCTGAGGATAAAATTCTAGTACAGGTAGGCAAATAAATGGTAACACTTTAACTTTGTTGTATCTCACATTCCCAGGTTTATGTTTTAAACAGTATTGAGACATGGGAACCTTATGTACCTTTTGTGCTTCTCCACAATTTACTACTACACTTCACAATCCAAGAAATGAGAGAGTCTATTGCAGTGAATAACAGTGGTAATGGGAATGATATCAGGACTATTTTGTGGCTAGGGAAGTTCAGATGAGATTTCGTGAACACATCCCATGAATCAAGTTGTGTCATGAACCTTACAATGAATCCCAAATTTGCTTCTGTGCGCAGTACCATAAAACCAGTTCCTTGCCCTGGTTAGCCTTGGTTTCAAAGAGAAGTCAGTCCTCACTTTGTCCATGGTTGACACCACAACTGCATCCTACGCAGGAGTGGCATCAGAAGGCTACATGTAATTCTGGGTACATGTTCTCCAGTGCATCCACATCCTTGGACCTCAGACCCAGTCTGGCAGGATTATTGATTCCCAGAGGGCTGGAGGCAACCTGGCAATCCCAGTGCTGAAGTGGTCTGAATAGGACTGAAGATGATGAGCAGCAAGGTTTGGAACTCCCGGGTCATTGAAGGTTCTTCCAGGAACATTTGCGTCCAAAGGCAGTGATAGCATCAGCTGCAGAAAGGATCTGTTTACCTTTGGAATGCTCTTCCTCTGGAGCTGATGCCGTGTAAACTAGGGGTCCCCCTGGAGTCCTAAACTTTTCAAAAAACTGTGTATAAACTAATTTTTTATGTGACTCAGACCAGCTGGTAACTTAGGAAAAAGCATACTTTTAAGCTTATACCCTATATATGGCCAGTGAGATAGCTCACCAGTCTAAAGCACCTGCTTAGGCAAGCTTAGGCAACCACAGGGACTGCAGTTCAATCCCCGGCACCAAATCTGTGTCAGGCCTGCCTCCAGGGCAGGCTGAACCAGCCATAACATAATAACAAACAATAAATAATACTATACCCCATATAGTATTATGAACAAATCATCAGTAAACTAAAACAATGACAAAAAAAGGGAACAGCAATTCACAGAACAGCACACATAAAAATATACACCAGACATACAAATAACCATCTTTACAAAATTATGAGTACACTCAACTCTATATTTCTGGCCATATTAACTTCTAGTAATTCTATTGCAATTATGATTGTTTTAAAAATTTATAATTATAAGTAGACTAGTCAGATTTTGCTATTTGTCTATAGGCAGAAATTTCTTAGAAAATTTTGGAAAGAATAGTCTTTTATCTCTGACACGAACATTTTGTATTTTTTGTCTAATATTAGTAAAATTTAGCTCAGTTGGCTTTATATATTTTACCATCTATTCAAACCTTAGATTTCCATTTTGTCAGTTCCTCAGCAGGCCCCTGGTTGGATCTGGCTTCCTCGTTATTAACTTCTTCTCCAGATCTGGCATCATGGTATAGCCTGACAGCGTGCCCTTATACTCAAATAGCATTCACTGGAAAAAACACAAGCACATTCTCTCCCTAGGTTAGTAATGGATTAGGTCCTTTCCAGTGTCCAGGATGGAGATCTCTCCAAAGGACTCTTCCTAGCCTTTCTGCAAGTATTTGATGGAATTGTTTTTCTGCTGTTATACTTCCATCTTTTTGTAGAATTGAAAAAGTTAATAGTGTTTTATACATGAAAAACATCGTTGAACAATTTCCCAGGCCTGTGCTTGAGTCAAAGAAGATAGTTTACGTAAGGTAGAAGTGTTTTAATGAAAAGTGGCATAAGATTCAAAAGCTTGTTGAGTAGCATCTGAGGGAGTGATAGTTTTATATGGGGTATGTGGCATGTGTAGCCTTTATAAGAGACCCTGAGACTTCCAAAGAACCCCGGTGGGCATATACTGAGTTGGGAAAACTTTGGTAAAGATGGGTCACCTCTGGAGAGTTGAGTATTAGAAAGAACCTCATTAAGTTGATATTTGAGGCAGTCTTAGCCTCTGGAGTAAGTGTTCTTTTTAGAAGTATGGGCTGAGTCTCCCTTTGAGAATGTCAAAACAGAGGGCTTAACTCATGGGTAGTTAGCTTCAGAGCTGGGAGGAGCCAGTTAATGTTACCAAGTAGAATCTGAAAATCATTTAGGGTTGTAGAATGTCTTACCTGTATCTGAACAGTTTGGGCCACAATCTGCCTCTGTTAAATAAGATGTCTCTTTCCTCAGCTGTCACCAAGGTGCTCAGCTCTTCCAAGGAAGCTAAGGCCGAGTTGGGGTGAGGCCTTCGCTTCCTCCAGTGACCATGTCATGGCCTCCGTCTCCGAGCTCACCTGCATCTGCTTTGCCCTCATCCTGCATGAGGACAAGGTGACCAAGAAGGAAGATAAGATCAATGCCCTCATTAAACAACTGGTGTCAATGTTGAACCTTTTTGGCCTGGCTTGTTTGCAAAGGCCCTGGCTAATGTCAACACTGGGCACCTCATCTGCAATGTAGAAGCTGGGGGCCCTGCTCCACAGTGGGTGCTGCACCTGCAGGTGGCCCTGCCCCCTCCACCACTGCTGCCCCAGCTGAGGAGAAGAAGGTGGCAGCAAAGAGAGACGAATCCGAGGAATATGAGGATGACATGGGCTTTGGTTTTTTTTGACTGAACCTCATTTTGTAACATGTTCAATAAAAACTGAACAGAAACAAACAAAAAAAAAAAACCTGAACAGCTTAAATAAATAAATAAGACGCCTCAAATATGGAAAGTGTGCCGCTGTAGTTTGCACCTTTTCAGAGGCCTTCACTAGACCTGCAATGCAGAGAGCATCATGTAATTGGATAAATATTCAATGTAAAATGGATAGGGATACATGTGCCAAGAGAATGCCACCTATGTAATAGATAACACATTCAGATGGATAGGCCTGTCACACTGACCAAATGGCTGGAGTCACAGCCTGTAGGCACAGGGTTAGACTATTCGACATACCTCGTGGTAGACAACACCATTGAAAATGGCACAGGGGCTTGATCATTAAGTGGATAAACTAAAAGCAGAACATTTTCTATCTTCAGGGTGGAGAGGGATAGAAATGAAACAGTCTTTTAAATCAATCACAATAAGGTAAAAATGTAAATAATAGCTACAGGACAGGGCAATCCCTGTTGCAGTGTTTCCATATCTTGTAATATGTCACGGCGCCATAGATTGACCGGTATGGGGGAGGGGCAAAGAGGAAATGAGGAGAAAAATACCTAGAATGGCTTTCTGCATCCTTCCAAATGAACAACTTAGCACTTCTGCTAGGGAAAGAAACCTTGCTCAGCCCTCGTAAATCTGCAGTGGCCACCTCCAGAGGCCATGCCCCTGGCCAAGGGTGCTGAGCAATAACTGAAACGTCTGCCCCCGTGTCCAGTAGCCCTTTAAATGCTTTTCCTTCAAGTCAGCTCCATCTCTGGGTGGTTTTATTTAATCTACTGAACACAGTAAGTATTAGGAGACCCAAGTATGAAGAATTTATCCTAGCTTGTACCCTAGCTTGGAGACCACCACGAGGCCTTTTATTATTTAAATAGCATGTCAAAATCAAGCTGTTCAAACTGCACTTTTAGGCTGTACTCCAAGCCTCTGTATTTTTTTGTAAAATATCAAAGCTTTTTTTTTTATATACCATTTTTAACTTAGGGGCCATAAAACAAGCAATCAATCTTATTAGGAATTACAGGAATTTTAAGTAATTTTAAAAAAATCCCCATTGTTGTAAATCTTCCAGAATTGTGTGTGTGTGTGTGTGTGTGTGTGTGTGCGCGCACATGTCTGTGTGTGTGTCTGTATGTGTATGAAAGCAAATTGTTTTTATCTTTAGCATAGAAATAATCTTTTTAATCTAATCACCTTAAGGGGAAAATGTAAAAGCTTTTCTTTTAGTGTCAGTTGTAATGGAAAGAGACAACCACTCTACTTCCTACTGTTCTGCTAAACTCTATTCCTGTAGTACTGGCCCTTGGTATCTCTCCAGGGGGGCAACCCAGCCGCCCTACCTGGAGGCTATCAATGCTTGCATTTGAAAAAGTCCTTTAAAATGATTCTCCTTTAATCAATCAATCCCAATTTTTTTTATTAATTTTAAAATTTTATCAAAGAAAGAATGACCACTTGAGCAATATAAGAGTCTGCTGTGATTTAAACAATGGTTTGGATGAACTGAATTATGATTTTGATTTCCCTGCATAATCAGCACCAATCACACAAGGCAAAAATCTGGAGACCTTTTAAAATGAGATTGTTGCAGCCTAGCAAGATTCCCACTGGACCCCGAGGCCTAGGTCCATAGACTCCAGTAGGAATAATTTGGGATCCCGTGTCAGAAGTCAATAGGAATCTGGAGGAGTCCCTGAGGTTCCAAGCCTCTGCTATCAGTTGTTGCTTCCCAGAGTCAAAGATGCTTGTGACAGGGGAGGGGATAGTGCCCCCATTGTTCTATGGGACCACGGGGGCCCCATTGGAAGTTTCTCTGAATGAGTCGGCCTTCCACATCAGTTTTAGATCTACAGTTCCTTGCGCAATGGTACCTTCATCTATGTCTAGTACATGGACCTGAAGTTTTTATAAAAGAGACAGATAAAGGCTGTGTTCTCTTCGATGCAGAACAGTTTCCGGCTAAATGTACCTTGTCCCCACAATGGAAACAATCGACCTTCCTTTTCCACCTTTTTTAGAGTGTGGATGTGTAACTTGAGTAAGAGCTGCTGCCCAGGCAGCCTCCTGTGTGTATGAGAGGCCCTGCCCACTTCTGCACAAATCCTAATCATCTCAGGCAGCGTAGCCTGCTGTCTGGTCCCTTAAAACCTCTTTACATCATTTATTTGCATTTTTGAAGGCTGATTGTTCAATTTGCTAGTTTTTGTGTCACTGATAATCCTCTCAGTAGCTTGCAACAAACTGCAGCAAAATCTTAGAAAGGCGTACCAGGGCCTAGCCTAAAAGAAGCCAAGTTAAAGAATGTTTCACTCTTACAAAAGAGTTCCCTCTGGGCCCTAACTGCTGCTATCTTAGGTTGCTCATATATTTGCAATGCAAAGGTAAATTGATTTTGTGTACTAGGAAAGCACCCTTTGCAATTAGCAAATCTTTTGTAATGGCTAAATTGGGAACCTCACATTTCTAGCTGCCTGTTCTCTGCAATATTCGAAGAAATTTCCTTACCACAGTAAATAATCCCCTGGATTCAAACATGCTTTAGCTATTTCTTTCCAATCATTTGGGGCCACAATCTGTAGTCCTAGCATTTCTACTAAACTCAAAGTAAAGAGAGCGGTAGGGTCTTAAGGAGCAACAGTGTATTACAGTTCTTTTAAGGTTTAAAAGATATGGATTCATAAAGACCTATAGCTTGCCCTGGATTATTAGGGACTAGAACTTCAGAAACAGGGCCAAGATGTTGAAAACGCTTCATGGACTTCTCGGCCGATTTGGCTTTTTTAAATGCCAATTGCAAGAGAGATAAAGAAAATAGCTCTACTTCCCTTGAGGTTGAAGTCCTGATCTATAACTCAGTGAAATTTCCCTGAGTTGCCATGGCCAGGACTGTAACTTATGGTTACTTAAAACTCATTGAATACTTTGTTTTTGCCCAGATTTTAACCATAGACACTATTGTGAGTCTAACACATTTACAGTGCCAGCAATGTGCATAGCCAATAGCGCAAGGCCACAGCATACCACAGTCATTACCCTCCTACAGATTGTGGGGCCACAATCTGTAGTCCTAGCATTTCTACTAAACTCAAGGTAAAGAGAGCGGTAGGGTCTTAAGGAGCAACTGTGTATTTCAGAAAGTTTCAGGAAGTTCCCACTTAGCACCAGGAACACCGGACTGTATTTGACAGTACGCACCAAGCTCTGTGGCTGGGTGAAGCAAACGATGAGCAGATGGCTAGAGAATCCCAGCTGGGTCAACTGGAGGGAGCATGGTGGCCTCCCGGAGTCCAGTTTTTGCCCCTCCCCCAGCGGCCCAGTGCCACTTGGAACCAAGGCTCATGATTTAAGTGATTTAAAAGAACTCTTTCCTGTCTTAGCTAATTGAACAAAGCTAGAGAATTTAAACTCTATCTCCTGTTTCTTTATTCTACCCTCCTTGTCCCATTTGGGACTTGATTTCAAAACAGTACTCCACACCCAGTCCTTTATGGTAATCTTAGAAAGCAGCACAAATACAAAAACCAAGAAAACAGCAAACATGTCGATATACTTCTATATACATCTATCAACATCTACGGTCCTTGAAACTCTGTTTACCATTTTTAACTCAACTGACTGTTTCCCTATGAGTCTTCTCTCCAGCCTCTTTCTCTCTTTGTGCTCTGGTATCTCTCTGGCCCTAGAGAGTCACTCCTGGTCCTAGTGATTCCCATCCCCAAGTTCTACCCCTAGTGCATCAACACCAGTGCACACCTGTACAGACTACTGCAGTAATCCACTTCCCTTCCTTATGCACACTCTTGGAAGTGGTTCCTCTGCCCACACTTATCTTGTACCAGGCATTCTGTTCGGGCACCAAATGTAGGGATCTGTTGGTCTTACTGCAAACAGTCCTACCCAGGGAGACACAGAGAAAGGAATGAGAAAGATAAACAAGACAAGAAGACAAAAGCTGGGCTAGGTGGTCACTAGTCTGCCTGATGGGCAAGACTCACACCAACATAATGAAACCTACATTTATTTATAACTTTTGCAAAGTTAGTAACATGTGACACAAGGTTTCCTAGTGACTAGTAGCCATCATTAACCAGCCAGGACACTTATCTCAGAACTGAAGTAGCTTGTAGCTTGTTTGCTTTAGGCACTGATGCCTAGTCCTGCCTACACACCTTTGACTGATTATTCAGCTTCTCTGGTTATCTACATCCTACTTACCAGTAAAAGAGACTGAGAAAAGATGCAACTGCTTCATGACTCAAAGGACAGTTGGAAGAGCTAAGAACTGTAGATTTATTTAAATATCACTCTGATTCTAACCCATGACCACACAACATCTCACAAACACTAGAACAGTGATTACAGGTAAGTTCTTGAGCAGGTAAACGAAGAGTAAGAGAATGGGGTAGATTCTAGCATTGAGTGATTCTAGCATTCTGAATGAGTGATCTAATGGAAGATGGTAGGCAACATTTCTTTCATAAATGAAGCTCGTTTTACCTACGTACTTAGCATTTTAATGCAGAAGAGGCTTGCCAGATTATTCAGAGGCAACCTTGCTGCACCACCACCTCTTCATACACCTAGAAAGACAGTTGCAAAATAGAGTGTTAGAGAAACGGGTGCAATAAGCGTAAAGAGGGAGCTGTCTCACCGCAGAAGCAGGTGGGCTCCCTCCGTGTGGCAAGTGCTACTGAACTGTTAAGGGACCAACAAACTGAAAGGGAAATTCAGTACCATTATTTTAATGCAGCTCTAAATGAAAATGTTGAATTCCACATCTATGTGGCTTACACTAACCTCGAAATGTCACAGCTAAAACTCTGGCAAACACGCTGAGCGTGGTAGCACATGCCTATAATCCCAGCACTTGGGAGGCTGAGGCAGGAGGGTTGGTGTGAGTTTAAGACCATCCTCGGCTACAAAAGTGAGCTCAAAGCCACCCTGAACTGCATAGTGAGACCCTGTCTCAAAAAGACAAAAACAAACAAACAAACAAACAAAACATAGCTCTTTCCAGATAAAAAAACACCAATATTTAATATAATTCTCTTGCTATAAATGCATACCCAATTAGCAATCATTCTCCCATGACCCAATGGAATTTGCTGGGTTTTCTTTCCTAATTTCTCAAAAATATTTGGTATCTAATGGGATGTGATTTATTTCACACTAAGTCCACAAGGCCTTTTTAAGCCCTTCCTTTTCTGGCTTTCATATGCCAAAAAGGGATGCAACTAATGATATCACAGGAATGATCACTATCCCTCAGTGGAGGTCACAGGACAATAACATCTGGCCAGAGTACAGCAGAATACTAATTCATTTTCTATTGCTATAGCAAAATACATGAGTCTAGGTTCTTATTAAAAGAGGTTTAATTGCTCCCCCCAAAAAAATAAAACATATGGAACTAGTGGGAAAGGGGACAAAGGGGATGAGGGGTGTTTAAAGAATGTTATGTGCAAACCTGCCAACAGGAAACCTATTAATCTGTATACTCAACATGCACTAATAAAAATGGGGGCATGATTTAGCTCATAATTTTAGATGCTGAACACACAAATCAGGCAGCTCCATCCGTCCAGCCTCTGGTGAGGGCCTCCTGGGTTGTGTCATATCATGACAGATGACAGTGTGTCAGCGACATGAACACAATGGAGACAGCTAATGTTATAAAACAGAGAGCCAGGGACTAGAAGGGGCCAGTAACCTACTGCTGCAGTAACCTACTCTCACAACTGCTAATTCACTCCATGAGCCCAGCATTAGTTCATCCTAAGAGCAAGACTCCCAAAAATCAAATTATCTTGCAGGAAGCCTTCTTCTCTGTCCACCTTTTAAAGGTTCTATCACCTCCTGCATACCCATGGGCAACATGCTGGTGCCCATCCTTTCAGCATAGTGACCTTTGGGACAAACTCAAACTCATTTAGCATTCCACATAGGGCCTTCTCAGTCAATAACTACACAGTTCTGACTGCCATCTGGGTCTCCTTAGTTGTGATCCAGCATAGTAGGGGAGTTGTCTTTGGGCTTCACTGCCAATGGGGATAGGAGACATATAGGCAGGAGAATTCACTGGTGAAAAGGCATAAGCCCTATTCCTTTTTTTTTTTTTTCCTTTTTGTGGGACCTGGGTTCGAACTCATGACCTTGCACTTGCCAGGCAGGCACTTGTGCCACAGAGCTATCTCCTTGGCCCTAAAAGACATAAACCCTAAATCAACTACACAGCAGTCACCAAAGTCACCAATGATGTTTAAGTCCAGTAGAATAGACCAACTTCACTACACTAACAAAGGATCAAGATAATCCAAGGGGAAGCCCTTTGGCTTTCTGACTGATGAAAGCCTTGATTAAAAATGATGGAAAGAAAACAAAAAGAGATGATAGAAGAATCTGCTTTGCCTGGGCCTGGGGA
>PVKN010038255.1:0-11094 GCA_004027915.1 Capromys pilorides
TATTTTTAATTAATTACAAAGACTAAATAAGGAAGTGATCTCCCCAAATGATTCTTTTTTGAAGTAAAAGTAAAAGTGTGAAAATCACACACACAAGAGGATTTCCCCCTTGAGAGACTTCTTAGAAATGACCAAAATATGCTCCTGAGGTGGGGCAGTGAAGGCCGGCTATCCGGCACAGGAGCTTCTGCAAGGATAACAAAACAAAGCGTGCAAAATTAATCTGTATTTTTATGAGAAATAACAGCATTCTGTAATACGAAAACTTTGAAAAGACGAAACATTTTTCTCCTTTATAAAAATTTCAAACAAAACAACAACCAAAATCATTTCAAAATGAACTTCGAACAATCCAAAACAATTTGTACAACATTTTTCTATAACCAATTCAGAATGAAGGATGTCAGTTTGGAAACTGCATGCCTATTTCACTTTTAAAAATAAAAAATAAAGAACTTCTCAAGATAAAAAATTCAAGCAAACATCTCAGTGATTAACTCTCGCACTGTTTGGCCAGGAACGACTTTCGGCACTTAAAACATAAAACTGTCAGTTTCCTCTGCTTGGAGACAAAACAAAAAAAAAAGAAAAAAAGCAAACAGTCACTGCTGTATTTCATAGACATGAAATATAGCACTGGCTTTTATAAAAGGTGACCACAGAATATTTCTACGTATTATGAGAGAGATGTCACAGCTCTTAAAAATCAGTGGCAAATTCCAAACCTTAGAAGTATCTCTGGTAGACAGCTACTATTCCAGTTTACGCGACTCCTTCAGCTCTCATGCAAACACAGTCACTTACTGCACTAGGCCGGCTCAAAGCACCAGTGTGTTCAGCAGTGTGTGCTTGATGTGATTGAGTGTACAGACTATAAGAACATGGAAAACCCTTTACTGGAGACCTCAAAGTGTTGCCAATGTGATACTTTACGTTCTCTTTCTCACGAATCTAAAACGTTCTGATGGAGAACATTTTTAAAGTATTCTTCTTCGTTAAATCCAGATAACATGTATTCCAAGCATCACGCATGTTGGAGTGGTCCAACTCATATTTATAGACTTGGAATCCAGAGCTGGGCAGAAGTACTGAGCAATTAATCTTTTAGCCAGAAATATGCCACAGTTGGTGCTTATAATTGCTTCCAAATTATACCACAACTTTATTTAATTTCATTCAATGCACCTCCTCACAGAAACCGAGTGGCAAAGGCCAGCTCAACAGCAAACAATAAAATCAAATTATTATTTCACTGAGATAATCTTTTTCCACATCTTATACCACTGCCCCAAAAATATAAATATTATCAAGAAATGTCTGTAAAAATCCTACAGCTGGCGCATTTTACCACAAAAAAGAGTAAACCCTTATTCCTCCACAAACTGAAACATAAGATCTCAAGCGAGGAGGGGAGGAAAAAAAGTAAAAGAAAAAAATGGTAATAAGGCATGGCAGAATAATCCAGAGGAAGCATGCCTGGTCTCAGCATAATTTTCCTTAGTATCCTAAAATCAATGGCATCACACAGCCCGTGGGCTCCGCTTACTCTTCTGAAAACCATCCAGAGGATTTGCAGAGAGGAAGAACTCTGGTCGTACTTTCAAAGGCCAAATTAACTCACAGTCCCTTCCACTCCTGAAGCAGTGCAGCCCAGTAAGCTCAGCAGAAGCACAGGAAAGCAAACGCTTTCTGTCACGCAAAGCCCGGAACTGTGAGTGGGACCCGGGGGGAGGGTATCTGAAATTCCCAAGGACCACAGGCGAAGGGGTCCAATTTTTCTAAGTCAAAACTAGAGAAATGAATAAAGCCATGCGCGGCTAGCGCTTAACTTTACCACTGCTTCCAGAGTGTCTTCCTCCTCTTTCTTTCAAATATAGTTATATATGCACTGACATATGTGGGTAGATTTGTTTAAAGGAATTGAAAACGGGAAAAAATAAACAAAAAGAAGGAAAATATGTTTATAACTAATCCCTGCTTTGGGTACTCCATTCCTAATCATTGCTAACCTGGCTTTTTAAATTTTATTATTGTAATGATACATCAAAATATTAAAGGAGTGCAAAAAGCACACACACACACATAATTAAATGTTAACTATAAGCTACGTACTGAATTATTCTCAGAATAAAAGGTACATGATGTGTGGACAGAAACACAAGCAAACATACGTAACACTAAGAGGTTAAATTTGAAGAAAAAAAAAAAAAAGAGGAGGAGGAGGAGGAAGAAGAATAACAAAAGGATAAGTTTGGACCAAGTACACAAAATTCCACCCACAGATATGCGTGTATTACGATTTTTGCTATCGCTGAAAATCTTCTGAATGACAGCTTCCTGCTTACAGCTTCTCAAAATATAAAGAAAATACAAAATATATTATACATAATTAGGGCATTCTCTCAACATCATACGTCCTCAAGAATAGGACATTAAAGAGTAGAATAAAAAGGTTAGGATAGAGAGTAAACACTTTACTGTAATTAAGATTTGGATGGCTTTCTTACAATAATTTATCACCTCTTACACTCAAAAATATGATTCTAACATGAAGAAGAAATTCCTGTTAACTATTTGATTACAAAGTCCAGAAAATAACATTTCACGTTACTTATTCTGCTGATGTATGACTGCTGAAATGGGCCACTTGGGTCTAAATTATTTTCTAAAACTTCTGTAAGTCCACGGAGCTAAGAAGCCCACTTTACCATAATCTTTAAAAGAAGCGCACGCTCACTAATAAGCACAATCACACGTGGCCTCTCACTTCTACTTTAAACCTATTTAACACAGAAATTCAGGAGTCAAATACAGAGGAGACCAGACTCTACAGTACATCAGAAAATAACTGATAAAAAATGATGACTCTTTTCCATAAGGAGACTAATTTGTACCTAGAAAACCTGGGCCTTTTTTATCGTTTATGTCTATAACATACACGAATGACCAACCTTAACTTCCATCAATTAACTGCTCTTGGAGAAAATGAGCTAGATTCTCTCGAAAAACATTTAATGGCATCAAAAACAAAGCAAAAGCAAATGTCACCATCTCCTTTTGGAACACTTCTTTAGAACTACTTAACAGCACTGACAGACAAATGGGAGCGTGTACTTATTTCTAGGGCTGACGCCGTACGGGGGATGACGTCACAGCAGGCAGAGTGGGGCTTTTAATTTGCTTTGCAATCTCACTGTCATTTCGCTATCAACATTGTTATAACTAAGGTAAGCCATTTAAATGGCTATTGTGAAGACTAATATTTCCAAAAATATGCAGTATCTTAAAATTTCACATAGCACAGAATAACACAGACACTATGCGAGGAGACAGTTACGTGCACGTACTTGTACACACTTAGCTATTACCAAGTCACATGTTCAGTGTCTGCACTTGTGCCCAGAGAAAGAAAAGAGAAAAAGCTAAACTAGATGAGTAATGCTCCATCCTTCTGTGTCATATAAGGGCAACAAAGTTCCACAATTAACCCCTACCGCATATATTTACATTATTTATAGATATACCTGAGTTCCTACGTAAATACATGGAGACACTGAAACAGCACTTTGCAAGAATTTACAGAAAGCCACACTGCAGAGTCTAATCAAGAAACACATGCAGTATTATAAATCTTCCCTGACTTGTAACTTCATGTATTCTGTTCAAATTCTGGAAGTACAAAGGCTCTGAGGGGAAATCCTTCTCATCCCCTTGTTTTCTGTGTCTGCGACATTTTTCCTGCTCAAGCTGCAGTTGTAGTGCTCTTGCTCATCCCGTATCAGGTTCATTCCTGGTTATTACACTATTCAACTTAGTCCCACAATAATATCAAAGTTTCGAAAACGTGAGTAAGATGCATCAGATAATATAAATATTTATCATTCTTACACTACTCAACCATTCACTCTCATGAATACAAATTAATAGATAAGGCAATTATTAATGCAAATAAGAGAACTATACTTCCCTTAAATTAAAGAAAAACAAACAAAAAACTAAACCGTGAGCACTCGGAACTCTGTCCCAACACCATCTACCACAGAAGACAGACAGTGACTCATTTGTTTATTCAAGTGTCAAATAATTGAATATATGTTAACTTCCTAGCTTACTTAAAAGTACCTGGAACATTTTCTAGGCCTATTTCGACCGTGTCTATCACCTAGCTACCACAGTTGTTGTGTGGTGCTCTTGATGAGACAAGGCACACAGCAACCCTCCAAACCAGTATTACAAGCCCAGCAAATAGCATCACACTTGGGTGACACAGTAAATCCATCACCCTAGGGAAAAACGCATGCAAATCCTAGCACGGAGTCTTTACAAGTTCCATATTATTTCTACATAACGTTTCGGGCTTAGGGAATTGTAAAACGACCCAGTGTTAACCCATAAAACCACCTCTTCAGAAACAGGGCTGCCACCTCTCGGCTTCAGCCTACAGAAATGGGACTCTTACCCATGATCTCAGAAGCACTTCTTAAAATATACTGCAAGCAAGCACTTTGATTTACAGGGATTTTTTTTTCCAAATCTATTTGTAAATTCAGAAGATCTAAGTATTAGGATCAAGATCATCATGTTTAACTCCCATCCTCCAAACATCCAGGCTTTATAAGATAGGTCCTGTAGCTCCTTCGAAGATTCACCCTAAAATCTCCTAAGAGTGCACAGCTTAGGAGATTAAGTCCTACCACCAAGGCAACGCTTCTGCATCACCACCTACATTCCGTCCACAAAACCCACCTACAGGACTCGCACGTGTGCCCACAGTCATCTAAACACAGGGCACCTGGCGTGGCTACTGCAAGCGACTGTAGGCGCTGCCACGGCTGGAAGCCAGCTCCTAGGAGAGGCAGGCACCTCACTACCCAAATATTACAAAAACCAAAATATATTACCTTTGTTCAAACCACACTGCTGTTCATTATGTAACAGAAAGGGTCACTGTCCGCTGCCAGAAAGCGAGATAGCTCTGGCTTCTTGCAGTGGAGGTGGTCGGGAATGGTTTGAGGCAAAACTGAAACATATTGTTTAAGTAAACCTTAAGGGGAGGGGATGAAATGCGCAATTGAAGGATTTTTTTTCTTTTTTTTTTTTTTTGGTATCATCTTCCACAAACCCCCTCACCCCACCCCACACCCAGCAGTACACAAGCCACTGATATTTAGGGATTATACCTCCAATCATCTCCTTCCACTTTCTTTTCTGGTCTGCTAAACTATTTCTCACCTTCCCTTCAGTTTTCAAGCAACATTTAAACATCGGAGAAATAAACATCTAATGACAGACCCCCACAGCTCTTGAAATTTATGTCTGAAAACTGCAAAAACTGAAACAAATCAAGTCACTCCCTGAGAGTTCCCGGATGCTGGTGTGCATAAGAGAGCAGCCGTTCTTCTGGCTCTCCCGCTGACAAATCCTTAAATTAACAAGGGAGGAATACCTGGGATTTGAATCAAGGTTTGAACAACTGAGAAACGCACACAGTAAATCAGAACTGTCAAAGTTTTAAACAGAACACATCGAAGGCCTCAATTATCCAGAATGCTTTTCACAATTATAATTATCATAAAGACTTTACCCTTGCTCTGTGGGATGCTTGTCTTCTGTACGTATTAGGTCTTAAATATACTCTATATAAAATAAAAAGAATTCCATAGGAACGAGTTGGGGATGAAAAGCAAAGTCCACAACATGTAACCTTAAGATTTAAGGCTCCTTAGAAATGATTCACGTCAGAAACGTGGAGACGGAGCTCTAATCCACTCAAGGTGCGAGGGCCCTGCTTCTGGGTGGAGTCCCTTCCCCTAAGGAAGAAAACAAGGGCACAAATCTTTATGCCCCCTGAAAAGATCCTCCTGCTCCCCAGCCTCTAAATTTGTCCCTCGTCAATCAACACCACCAGGATGAGTTAAAGCTCTGTTTGCCTAGTCAAGGCAGAAAGAGAGAAAATCACAATGAAGCAAATAAAAAGAAAGAAATTAAAAATTCTATGTGATAAGGCTCAAAAATTATCATATGAGACAGTAAGGAAGAAAAAAAAACCTCCAGTAGAAACACGCTGGCGATAAAATAATATTTTCAATCTCAAAATGCATTTTGGTAAAGTTTCATCTGTTTTCCTTCCTCTGCACATAAAAATGATTAATGTCACAATTAAACTTCCACATTTTAGTCTGCTGCTAACAGGTGTGGCACTCTCTACATAAACGTATTCATTGACCTGTCTGCGTGGATTACCTTAATTAATCTGAGCGGAAACGAAAAACTAATTTTTTTTCCCAAATTAGAAACAAATAAGGCAATGCAAAAACCCACTCTCCCCCAAACCCCAAAACTGTCTAAGTTACCGGTAACCTGAAGTGCTCCAGTCATCCCAAGGCGCAATGGGAGAGGTCCAGCCGCGCTCAGCAAGAAAGATTTTTAATAACAGATTGAAAAACAAGAACAAAAATAACTACATCAACAGAGCCTTCCTTTCTCGGGCCACAAGCCCGTTCTTACTTGAACTTTTTTCTTTTTCTAAAAAAATGGCATTTTGGCCACTAAAACCAATCCAGAACATTATTAAAAGTTAAAAGCTACCAATTACTTCTGTCTGTTCTTTTAAAGCAAAGTTTGGCATTACGTCAGTTGGTTTAAAGAAAACAAGAAAGAGAGAGAAAGAGTAGTAGAGAAAGTTTCTATTTGTATAAACTAAACCACCAGGGAAGGTGTCTAGCCACTTGTAAAGTATTTACTGAATATTTTTAAAGAGCTAGAAACATTTTAAAAATTAAATGCTTTTTATTATTTTTCATGAAATGTACTTTAAAACAACAAGCGTATCTTTACTGTCTGCTTTGGGGTGTTTTAATGTTGCTGGGTTTTTTGTTTTTTTTTTTTTTTTTTAAATCTCAATTATAACCTTGATTTAGAAGATGATTTCCAATGAAGCTTCACACTGGGAGGAGCACAGGTAATTTCAGCCTTGTTTTTGTTTTTGCCACTTGGGTCTGCGCTTTTGAAAGCAAACAGCTGGGTGACAAAAGTAGGCATCACTAGTCTTGCGGACTCTAGAGCTGCAGACACTAGCCGGGCCTCAGCTCTGGACTGAGGAGAGCTCAAGTGTTCACCCACACAGCCTTCTGCAAATTCAGGAAAAGTTTCCCCACACTGAAAGATCCCTTTCTATCCTGAACCAAGTTCGACACTATTACACTATCAGAGAAGTAAACCAGAAACTAAGAAATTCAGCTCTCAGACATGTCAGAGCCACTGAGTCATATGACAACACAAAAAGTGAGCATAACGTTAACACAAAGAAGATTATTTATGAAGACCTGACACAACAGAATATTATCTATCCATAAATAAATAGTTTGGAGCCATTCACATTCAAGGACGAATCCTTAAAAGTAGTTAGGGGCTCTCAGCAGCACTGTTGACTCCCGAACAGCAATATAAAACAATACTGAATATTTTAGCATATTTACTTCAATTGACTGTTTAATGCTTTTACAAGACAAATGAGTTTGACAATTATTTTTAAAATGCCCCAAATTTTAGAACTTAAAAAATTATAATTTTTTTTTTTAAACACGGCCATTACAGGTGCTCTTAAAAATTAGATTAAATTTCTACTTGGCAAACCCTAGAAAAGAGAAGAGCATCTTCATATCCTATTGGAAGGGAGATCCTGAAATCCCATAAATCATAACTGTATAATAACAAAGAATTTACTTCTTTTTCTATATTGAAAAACACACCGAATCATCCCCTAGAGAAGCAACCAAAGTAAATCCAAAGCTACATGTACTAGTATTCATCTCCCCAAATTTCAATCACCAGTACATTAGGAAGATGAGTGTACAAACAAGACTGAGCAATAGCTAGGCATGGCCTCAGCAGTCACAACCACCAGAAGAGGAAGAAGGAAAAATAAATAAATAAAAAAGAAAGAAAAGAAAAAACCTTTACCTGAAAGCTTGACCCAGGATGAACAACGGAAAATAAGTTCATAAAACTTGACTGTTTTTATCAAATTGATTGCAACTTGTGAGCTGCAATATTTGGAAGAAACTGTCTGAGTTTATGGTTTTCTGTGCTTGCCAAAAAACAGATGTAGACTACCACACCAGCCCTCTCACAGAGACTAAATTAAGCAAAGGCAAATACCAAGTGCAAAGTTGTCAGTCTCCTGAATGAATGGCTTCATTTTACATACTAGAGAATATCTTCGTAAAAATGTTTTCATGTGAGCCAGTCATTTTAAGTATATCACTTATTACAAAAATATTTTTCCTTTAAATCCAATATAGACACCTGCCCATAAACGTCCCTAAAATCTATCTAGCTTTCCACACAACAGCAGTGCTGTGACACTAAAATAAACAAGAATAATTGTTAAATATATGGATTACTAAAAATAGCTTAAACACATTACCAGTATTCATCCCAGTTTCAAACTTAGACTTGTAGTTCAAAAACAACTTACTGCAATGTGCTGGAAGGCGTTCAGTAATCTTTACTTACTTCAACAAAGATGGTATGACAAAGGTTTATTAAAACCTAATACCCTTGACTTACTGCTTAGTAAAACATACACAGATCATTAAGAGAAAAGTGTTGCTTCTATCTCTGAATAGACTCCATGATAACAGTGATAATAAATCAAAACAGCACTGAAATACTAAGATGTTAAAATCAGCTTTTTCAGGCACACTTCTTTTCATGATCTGAAGGTTGTCCTCGGAGCGAAGACGCCCTCATGCCTATAGAGACCTCTACTGTGAAAACCAGAGCCAACTCTCACAGGATACACAACTTTGAAAGAAAAGTAAAAACACCACCACAACCATAGTGAGGCATGCGTAACTCTCTTCCGACTAGCACACTGATTTGGACTCCAAACTGTTTTCTGAGCAAGAAAACAGAAAAAGGTTTCAAAGTCATTGAAACGATTAGCCATGAAAATCCTAAGCTCAGCCTTCTCCGACAACGCTGTGACACCTTCCCTCCTTACCTGTACTGCTACCTTTAAGAGACAAAGCACAAAATATAAACAGCAGTCAAGAAACCAACCGCATCTGAAAATCCAGAGGCGTGACAAACTTTCCAGAAGGCATTTGCTGGGTTCCACCATTTATTTGAAGTGTCAGACTTAGTTATTACATGTGTAAAAGTATTCGACACACATACAATCTAACATATAACAGATACATCAGGCACCCATAAACATCAGCTCACTGCAGGTAAATTATACTTTGCCAGCACCTTATTAATGAAGCTTCAAAATGGTCTGTACTTGTAGAAATCAAATCAGGACGCTGGCATCCTAACTGTTTCCTCCTCGGAGGTTTTATTTTCACATTATTAATCTCCAGAAATCATCGTTCAACTTTTAGCACACAGACTGGCCCTATCTATGTAACTGAATGGAGATGTTTTGATCAAAGAGAACAGCTTGAAAAGGAAGTTAAAAACTCTAAGGAAAAATAAACGCTAGGAGCTATATGTTTAACTTGTTAAGATTCACCAGGTCATTAATAAACTTTCACTTAAAGGTTAAAAGAAAAAAAAAAAAAAGAAAAGCAACCTTCAAAATGTTGGTGTCGTTTCCAGACTGTCCCGTCAGCATTACAACTTACGGGAAACCCTTAACCTCCCGCACAAACCCTGCATTTATTCACAACCCTAACATACTTAAGGAAAGGGGAGAAAATAAAATAAAGGCCGCTTGATTATTTTAGGTCCTCTCCATGCGAACACCACCCAGCGTAATAACTGAGAGCCTCCTTAGAAAAGGAGCAAATTGTTAGAAACCCCGGACAGCTGAGCTCAGAAACTTTCTTTCTGGTTCTGTGAACGTCAAGGACTGGCTGCCCGCTCTGTGCTGCTTGCCTCGACTGTCCAGTCCCTGGCATTGGTGACTCGGGCATTCTTTTCTAAATGATCAACTTTTCCTACAACCAGCAAGAAAGTAACATGATGCCAACACGATCCATAGATTTTAGCTTCAGAGCTGGAGGTCTTGGAAGACTTTCTGAAAGTTGCCTGTTTTATTTATGCTTTCAGCAATCAAATTTTAGGCAGCAGCCGGGCCTACCATAATCTTTTCTTTATAATTCTGTCTCGGGCCTTGTCTGCATTCTGCCTCTGTCCCGACTATTTCTCTCTGGCGCTTTCCTATTCACCTGGTGCCTTTAATAGAAGTTTGTGCATCTACAAAAGTTGTATGAAATCGGCTCAGTTTATCTCGCATTGAATTAATTCCCCGCTCTGCTGCTCAACTTCACTTACCTTGGTTCAACTCTAGCCGGGATTTTCCAAAATAGGATAAGAATGAATATCCTAGCATAATTTTGATTCAACCTTAGGATGCATCGCTCTTACTCAAAAAGTAAAAATAAAAACTTTCACTCTATCAATGTTGAGGCCTAAAAAGATACGGGGGCAGTCAAGCAAGTCCTACTATTTAGTAAGTCCAAGATTCCCCTCTTGAAACCCCACCAGTCCTAATGTCAGTTGCTTTAGAGTCAGTCCTAAGGCCATAAAACAGTGACTGGCTTCCCCTGAGAAAGGGGAAACACCACCATCTCAGACAGGTATTAGCCGAGAGAGAGAGAGAGAGACAGAGAGAGAGAGAGAGAGAGAGGGGGGGGGGGGCTCCCTGCCACAGAAAACAGCTTCGCACTTCAAAGAGCCCCCACCTAGGCCTCACCCTCAAATTATTCATGGGGTCCTATAATCCTGGAGTCACCTGGAGGGGCAGTGGTGTTTGCCTTGGCCTCTCCGAGATGCGTTTCAGAGTCGACAGCCCAAACAGGAACTAGAGAGAAGGCGCAGCGCCTCTGCTCTGGGCTGTCCCACCGCTGTCCGGCGCTTAGTCACCCGCCAGGGTCCCAGGCCCACGCGACACACGGGCATCCACGGCGGCGCGGAGGACGCCTGCCCTTCTCTGCCCCCACGGAAGCGTCCGGCTGCAAGGCCCTGCCACATGGCACCGACCCCAGGGCCACCGGGCTGCCCCGACCCGCTGGGAGGAGGGTGCACCAGCGGATGCGACACCCTCCTCCCGCAGCCCAGCTGGGCCTTTACCGGGAAAAAAAA
>PVKN010038256.1:0-11224 GCA_004027915.1 Capromys pilorides
CACTAACACAATGTTTTGTCTACAAAGGGACTCAGAAGATTTTCTGACTTTAGAGTTTTCTAGAAAAAGGCATTGAAATTGCATCAGGATGAAGGTGAGCCTCTTTCTGTGTCCCTCAGAATACCCTACTTGAGATCTATTTCTTTTGGCTTCTGACATCTCTCAGTCATTAGAGGATCTCAGTCATCCCTTCTTTTCCTCAGAAAAATTAGGAAAGGCTGCATTAAGACCCCAGCACACTCATAGGCCCGAATCTATTTCCTATATTCTATGAGAGGATAGGAACAAGACCTTGGAGGAAGAGAAGCAGTAAAGATCATGTGAGTAGCATGAACCTGTCTCTAAATAAAGGAGTCTGTAATGTAACTCAGTGAGAACGCCTTGGACTCAATCCCCAGTAACACACATAGACACACATACATACAGAGAGAGATTCTCCAAAGAATGCCACATTTATCTGGGAATAGCAAAGCATTGTAATGGGAATAATCATGCCACAATAAACTGTTGGTGTATTAAAGGAGATAGAGGTGAGGGGAAGTTTTTAAAGGCAAAATGAAAATTGCATGAGATATTTTGAAACAAGAATTTTTGGCCACACTTGGTAACAAGAGTGGGGTCAGTCTGAGTTGCATAGATAGTCATGGGTCAGATGTTTCAAAAAATTACTTTTTGTATAAGATTGTGGTGGCCTCTGTGTATGCTTGTAGTCAAAGTCTTTCATGATAGTTACAATCAGATAATCATGCATGAAAACCTTCCTCATAACCTCCATGCTCTCTATGTCTGTCTCTGTCTCCATCTCTCTCTGGTAGGGTTGACATAAGCAACTCCATTTTGACTTTGATCACTTTCAGCTTTCTTTCTTTCTTTCTTTCTTTCTTTCTTTCTTTCTTTCTTTCTTTCTTTCCTTCCTTCCTTCCTTCCTTCCTTCCTTCCTTCCTTCCTTCCTTCCTTTTTGGTTGGCTCACCTGCCCTGGGGACTGGCACAGCATGTGGTACCAGGGCTTGAACAGTGGTCCTTATGGTTGCCTAAGCTTCCCTAAATAGGTATGTTAGACCACTGAGCTGTCTCACTGGCTCTGTTCTCAGATTTCTTTAACAAAATGTAAGACAAAATAAGTTTCAGGATTATTCTGGAAGGTGGGTCAGCAGTATCTTTTCCAAACAAAATAATTGCTAGTGTTTGAACCATGTCTCAGCTGTGCCTGACTAGTGACATTTCCTTAGAGTTGACAGTTAAAAAAAAAACAACTCATCTAGTCAAGCTGCCTCATTTTAACAATAAGAAACTGAGGCTGGGGCCAGAGGATTAGGTGACCAAACACTGCATCCTTCAGGCAAAAAATAAATAAGGTTCAGGAAGGTGCAATCTGAGATGTGAATGTAGTACAGGGAAAAATAGCTCCGCAGACCCAAAATATAGCTAACCACCATGATCCTGGGTGACCTAGGACCAAGAGAGTGCTTATGTCCAGGACAGTCATGTACCAGTTGCTTATGTTCAGATAAGACAGGTTGCATAATACAGGAGCTAAGGGAGTGACAAGGGAGTAGAGAAGAAAAACATCCGGGGAGGCAGGTCAGCCTGATCCTAGGAAGCCCATTGTACTAACAAGATTAGATTTGCCCTAGGGAGGCTATGAAACAGGCCAGGGCCATAGCCCTGTGCATCCCAAGCACAAGAGAAAATGAAATCTGGCTTCTTTTAAATTTTTTGCTGAGAAAGTAAAGCAATAGCATTTCCTTGGCAGCTGCTCAGAAGAGTTTTTCAGCCCAGCCAGACTGTGCACAAGTGATCCTCAGACACTTGAGGCAGTAATCTTTGTTGTGTATGAATTCTGCCTCTCCAGTCAACCTCATCTTGAGCTCCAGAATTCATCTCTCACTATATTAAATATTGCTTTTTTTGAAGCAAAAGTGCTTTTCCTCCTGGCAAAAGAAAAGAATCAAATGCATTTGTTAACAGTCTGAAAGGTCAGGTTTTCATTTCCTCTTGATAAAGACCAGGCTGGACAATCATTGCTTTATTTCTTTGAAGATTATAGACACTTGGCCTACTGCTTTGGTTGGAGCTTATTTGTTTCAGGAGTCTCCTTTTGGCTGCACAATCCACAAGAGACATGGGAACTTGGAGATAGAGGTGGGGAAATGAAAACCCCATGTCAAAGGACTGGATTTATACAGTCTACAGAACAAGATACCAAATGGCAATTGAATGCCACTCAATGTCACCTGCTCTCCATATTGCCAAGGACAGAAAAAGCCAACCCAGGGTGAAGCAAGTGCACAAGACATCCCAGTTGCCCACATTGACCCAGTAGAGATACAAAGGAGGACTGAAATTTGATTTCCCCTGCAGCTCTTTTTTTTTTAGATTATTATTTGCCTAAAGGGTTACAAGGAAGACAGTGATGTCATACGGTCTTTTCTGCCTCCACTGTGGGCTATTTATTTATTTATTTATTTTTAGGGAAGGATCTACAAGGTGTTCAGGGTCTCACTACTAGATTGGACTCAGTGATCTGCCTGTTTACAGCCTCCCAAGAGCTGAGATTACAGGCATGTGCCACCATGCCCAGTCTCAATTGCCGTCTCAGTGCAGCCTGGGGATCAAACCACTGGCCCCTGCACCTGCGTGCATGTAGACCATTTGAACTGTTATACTTTAGTGATCTAAATGCCATTTCCACAGCAGAACTGCATGCAAATGTGGCAGGACTCATCTAAAGTCACCGTGGTGCTGCTAAGCAGTAAGATGATGTAACTGTCACGTGAAATTCATCCTTTCCAGGGTAGTAAAAGAACGTGGGAAGTCACAGTAGGTTTTTGGAGCCTACTGTGGAGACATCCTATCCTGTGATTTACACAGACAATTGAGTATTGAAGGGGTGTGAAATCATCTTCAGAGAGGTGCTTGTGAAAGATGTTTATGTATTTGTAACACCAAGAAAATCCATGGGAGAACTTTGAAAGAGTAGACGGATGTCTCCTGGTGGTAGAAATACAGTTCCAGATAAGTACAGGAGCAGGTATGTGGTGGTTTATGTATGAGTTCTCCTTTTGCTCCAAGCAGCCCCAGCAGACATCATTCTCCTCAAGAAGTGGGTGCTTCAGTCCCAGCAATACAAACAGCAATGCTGGCCCAGCCATGCTGGGTTAAACACTCTGTCATACCAGATGACCCATTACGATTGGGTCAGTTGCTCTGCCACTCAAAACTCAGAGGCTGGTCTCCTTTGGACTTGGACAGGGCAGAAGTCTGACAGAATTTTTTCCCCTTGTCAATGAAACCCAGCATTTTTGTTCAGCATTTAGCTGGTGCCTGATGGGTTTCAGAAGCAGCCAGGGCTGGCATTGCTATGGCTACCTTAGGACTTCCAGGGAAGGAACTGAGGAGTAAAGCTCCAGGGCTCCCTTATCATTCCAAGCTGGGCTAGGGGACTTATGGAAGAGACGAAAACCAGAAATTGCTTGGAGAAACTCATAGAACCAGCCTCTTAAGCAATCAAACAACTGGTCCTCAAGACCACCACATATGCTGGGGATGAGAGGGACATCAGTGAAGCTAGAACTCTCTTGCTGGTCTTCTCATTATACTTGTATCTTTAGCATGGTTCCCATCTGTATTTTACTTCTGTCATTTGCACATCTATGCTGTCCTCTCCCCTAGTCCATGAGCTGTTGGAAGCCATGCCTGGTTTCCCCACTGATGGAGTAAGTTTCACTCCCTGTTAGACCAAGACCTGGCCAAACCAAGTTGAAAGGGGCTCATGTTAGAAGCAGCTACAATATGTTTTGGGGCTGCATGGCACAAACCCTGACCTTGTAGATCTGCAGTTGTAAAAAAATTAGCAGCTCCCTATTTTAAAACAGGCTAGGAGTAATAAGAATAAAGCTGGAATAGGAGCTAGGAGAACAAATTCAAATCCTGGCTCTGCTACTGTATTTTCTATTTGGATGATTTGGGGCGAGTTATTTAATTCATTTGAGCTTGAGTTTTTGGCATAAACAGTGTGTCATAATTAATCAAGGCTTAGTAAGAATAAATGAGACCATACAGATGGACACTCTTGTTCATAGGAAATACAAGGTGGAGATTTTTTCTGCTATTAAAAATTATAATGAATCAATCCAGTTATTGTAGTAGTCTTAAGGTTTTGTTCTATATTTTGAACAAAATATAGCACCCTAAGGAGCCTTTTCGGGGCCCTTCGCAGCCACTGCTTCCTAAAGGTAATTCCAGATTAGACTTTCCTACTCTCTACACATGCTCCTCCTACCCTATCTTCCAATTCTGCAGGCCCATTAGTATTTTCTTCCCAGGAAGTTATACCTGGGCTGACAGATGCAATGCCAGCCTAGGACCTCACATCATGAAGCATGCCTCGCCAGAGGCCTGAGCCCCACCTTCTGGGGTGAGTACTCCATACTTGCATCTTATTGCATTTCTCTAACATTACACTCATCTATCTCAGAGTTATTCTATCCCACAAGTCTCTGAGCTTCTTAAGGACATGGACCATATTCCTATCCTCTGTATCTTTAGATACCTGGCACATAGTGACAGTGAAATCCAACTGATTGTAGAATTTGATATAGAACAGAATGTCAGATATGGTATTAAATTATTGCCTGAATGTACAAATCATCACCTTCTGCTTCAGTGAAAGACATTCCAAGGATATGCAAATAGCTTTCTGATATGTGGATTTGCTTATCAATATTTTAAAAGGAAAACAATCAAAACTCAGTGAGGCAAAAAGCCAGCAGCCAGTATTGCACAATCCGGATTGGCAGGGCTGGCTGGCACTGCTGCTGTGATGGGCGAGACAAGAACTTTGCTACATGGTTTGGTTTTGAAAAGACAAATGCCCCAAAGAGGAATCCCTGAGCCAGCAGCGTGACTGTTCTAGCAGCCTCCTGGCATGAAATTAGATTAGAGGCTGGCTTGGGACTCCTTACACCCTGCGCATGTGGTGTTATAGGGAGAGCTGCTAAGCGAGTTCTGTGCCTTCTTCATTTTTTCTACCCTCTGACCCAGAGTTAACTTACCTGGAGATTATTTTATCCCTCCAAGTCACTCTCTAGCTCAGCTCAACCCCATTTGTAGCAATGAGAAGTCCTCACCAAATCCTTCCCACAGCCCCTGCGCCCACTGTCTAGTTCTCTCTCAAGTCTCTGCCCTTCTCTATACCCCAGCTGTTTCTACACTGATTTAGCGCCTGATTATGTCTCACCGGGATGAACAGTGTCACCTTGATTCTCCTAACTCATGGACAATTTACTGTCAACATTTCCTCTGCTGTGCTACGTGACTATGTCACCATCATTTGTTCAAAGCCAAGCCACGTTTTCCCACTGATTTACGAATAGGCTTTTATATAATGGCTTCCTTAAGCTATAATTCACATACTGCAGAATTCACCCCTTTGTAGTGTTGTCTTCATTGTCATGATTCTGCTATCAGTAGGAGACACCCCTTCTTTCCTGCTCTCTATCCGTCCATGCTCCTCTCACGTGGCCAACTCTGGCCGTGCTCTGGGGAATACTGGGATGGGTGGAAAAATTGGGGAGATTGGCTTAGATTAAAGGCACCAAGCAGAAAGCAAATACCAATGTGCATCCATTTGTTTCTAGAATTCTGTTGTCTTTATTGTCGGAGTTGTTCAACCATTACCACTCTACCTAATGCTAGAACATTTCCAAGTAGCAATAATTGAGCTTTGGATGAACCTCATTGGCTATAATACTGCCATTGAAACAAGCTACAGAACGTTTCCATCACTTCCAAAAGAAACCTATGACCAACAGCATGAAATTCTTCCTAGTCTTTAGCATCTAATAAACTCTGTGGATTTACCTATTTGGCACATCTTATATAAATAGAATTACATAATTTGTTGCCTTTTGTGTATGGTATGTTTTACCGGCATAATGTTTTCAAAGTTCCTTCATCTAGCATATATGAGTGCATCATTACTCATTTTCAAATATTTCATTGTTTGGATTTTGTTTATCTCTTCATCTGTTGATGATCATTTCAGTAGTTTCTTCTTTTTGAAGATTATAAGTAGCACTTATGAACATCTGGGTACAGTTTTTTTCTGTGTGGGCACATGTTTTCATTTGTTTAGTGAAACTACCTAAGAAATTTATGGGTCATTTGGAAGGTAAGCATTAGGGTCGACTCCTTCCTATGGTGCCGTTCTGTATCTGCACCCTTTTCCTTCTGGCCTAGACCCCTCTCCTCTGTCCTGTACCCCACCCTGGCATGGCCTGCTCTCTCTAACCTGTCTGACTCCTTCAGAGTTCAGGCATCATTATGAGCTAGGGATTCTCCAGTGAACAAATGTAAGTTCCTGTTCTTCTGGAGCTGTGTTAGGATGGTGGGAAGCAGGCAAAAGTAGATATAAAAAAATATTAATATATTATAGGTACCTATCCATTTACAAACACGCACTTCTTTTTCTACGATGGGGCATGATTTCCATCTCAACAGAAGCAAGAATTCTATTTTCTAGCTTCTTCTTTTTATCTAGATGGGACCTTGTGATTATTTCCAGTGGGGTGTGAAAAGAAGAGATGTGCATCACTTTTGGGAAGGGTGCTTTCAAAAGTGGGTGTTTTCCTATACTCTTCCCCACCCCGTTTAAAGTTTTGGGTCTAGGAGATTTTTAAGGCCATACAAGATTGCAGCACACATGATGGAAGGCACCAGGGTCTGAATCACGTGGTGCACACTGGGGACACCACAGAACACTAAGAAAGCTGTGGGGCATGGATATTTTTTTTTAGTCTGAAGCCACTGAAATGTTAGATTCACTTTGTAAAGCAGCTAGTGTTTCCTTAATAAAACTGGAAATGAGAAGATTTTTCCATTAGTTACAGTCCAATGTAATCCACATATTCTAGAAACAATTGGATGCGCACTGGTATTTGCTTTCTGCTTGGTGCCTTTAATCTAAGCCAATCTCCCCAGTTTTTCAACCCATTGCAGTATTCCCCGGAGCATGGCCAGAGCTGGCTGGTGAGAGGAGCGGACGGATGGAGAGCAGGAAAGAAGGGGTGTCCCCTGCTGATAGCAGGCAAAAGCACATTTTCTAGTCTTCCCTGTGACAGAGGCCTCCGTGAGTGAAAGCACAGCCAGCAGCCCTGGCCACCTGTTTCCGCTCAAAGCTGGCTCTCCTTGAGCGTGGAAGCACGATGGGGGATGGGCGCGCAGGAGGGAATCGCCTCTCACCGCACAGCAGAGCTCCCCAGATCTTGTTTTAATTGGCTCTGTTCTCGGCCTACAAGCTTCCCTTTGGGCGGCGTTCCTGCTCTCCTCCACCTTCTCTTCCTCCTCCTTCCCCTTCCCTGGCACCAACTGTGTGTACCCCTCCCCGCTGGTTCTTTTTATCCCACAGAGCCTCAGTATTTCCCATTTTACTCTCACACTTTGATAATTTTCTACAAATGATCCTTTTCAGGGTCAACCTTCTTTAAACAAAGAGTAGGGGAGTTTACCTACAATGTTTTATATCTTCTGTGAAATACAAAATATTGCCTGCAGTATTTTTTAGCCTTTGAAATACCTGACACATCTGCTGCAGTTGAAACCCTCTACACATCCTTATCTAACTAACTGAATAAGCGGTACTTTAAAATATAGCAGACCGCCTGCCGCCCCGGCCCGGCTCTCGAGCACACTGAGCCCGTGATGGAGTCCGGGAGAGGGGGCGCGGGCCTGCAATCCCAGCACTTGAGAGGCAGGAAACAGATGGATCACTACGAGTTGCATAGTGAGACCTTGTAGAAAAAAAAGAAGAAGAAGAAGAAAAAAAAGATATAACTGAAACACCGAATTTACCTAAAAGAGGCAGAATTTATTTGGAGGTGGAATTGTGATGGCGAGTAGCAGCTCTTGCAGCCACACCAAAGCACGGCAGTCCTCTGCCCAGCAGCCAGAGGCAAGGGCGCATCCCGCAGACACGGGCAGTGTTCCGGGCTGATCTTCGGGTGATCGTTGTTTCACACTTAAGTTCACTGTCCACGGACACCTGTCTTTTGCAGACCACAACAATCCCCATAACATTTGAGAATCCAGTAGTGGTAGCTGCAAATTGGCCTAAACACTCACTTATTCCTCGGAAGTGGAGGTTCAAGTCTTATTGGTATTTCAGAGTCTACAGACATGAGATTCAAAGCTCCTCAGAGTTTTCAAGGATTCAGTACATTTCAGCCAAAGATATATAGCTTCCCTATAAAATTGTTTTTCTATCTATCTATCTATCTATCTATCTATCTATCTATCTATCTATTATCTATCTATCTATCATCTGGTGCAGGATCTCACTGTGCAGCCCGGCCTCGTAATGATCCTCCTGTCTCAGTCACCCCATTGCTGGGATTACAGGCATATGCCACCATGCCTGGTTTTAGTGGCTGGATCAGTGCCCAGGGCCAGCACAGCATGTGGTACCAGGGATCAAAGCTGGATCCTTGTGCTTGCCAAGTAGGCACATAGATGGCTGCGCTATCTCCCTACCTCTGTTTCTGTTTTTGTTGTTTTTGAGACAGTGTCTCACTATGTAGTTTACACTGGCCTTGAACTCACTATGTAGCCTAGGTTGGCCTCAAACTCATGATGATTTTCCTGTCTCAGTCTCCCAAGTGCTGGGATTACAGATCTGCACCCTCACACCTGGCTTCCCTATCAAATGATTACAGCTGCACTTCACTGAGCATTTGCTTTACAGCAGACACTATAACAAACACTTTCATGCTTTCTCTCGCAATACCCACTCAAAAGTCCCATGGAGTACCTATTATTATTATCCCTGTTTCACTCAGGAGGAACTTGAGGCTCAATTTACCTGAAGCCACATGGTAAGTAGGAAGTGGGAGACAAGAGTTGAATTCTCAGTGCCACTCTTTTAGCCACCATATTTCACAGTAGAAAGTAGAACTCTTGGTTTTCATGAGTGACACCATATAATGTTTGAAAACAGGTCCTTACTCTGGTGCTCCTCTGGGCCCCCAGTATGTGGATGGGCTGGTTCAAGCTGAGCTTGGTGAAGGATCAGATCTCCTTTGCAAGTGAACTTTCAAAGAAGAAAATGAGTTGTAGTTAGCCTGCTTTAGCATATTCTAATTCAATTAATGAATGTTGATTTTTCTTTTATATTTTGAATGACTGGTGGTTCATGCAATAACAGAATTTCCAAGTCTCCATCCAGAAGAAGCTAGCAGCATATGGTTCAGGCTTCCACCTTTGGGAAAGATTGGAGAAATGGCTCTCTGGATATGGTTACTCATCACTGTGGTGGGGGTTGGGTGTGCAAGGCACCTGCATGTCCTTGAGGTCTTCCTAGACTGAATTAGAAGGCTGGGAGATGCTGTAGCCTTTGGTACGATGATAGTAGAAAAAGCCCAAGATTTCATTTCCTCCACAGAATGAGGTCTAAGCCCAGCTCGCCTGTCTTTTGAAAATGTGGAGGAGAAATGTGAAAGGACTAAGTATGGGGCTATAGGGATTGGTCTTCAACAGAGGTGTTGACAGAGTAACTAGGACCTGACTCAGTTTGGCTTGTGGAGCCTGCCCTTTGTAAATTATTTTTCACCTTTCATGATTGTATTTTACTGGCTGTGTAGGCTGATTTATTGCCTTCCATTCTTCACTCTTTCCTAAATTTGCACTTTTCCCCCAAGTGACTTTCCCAGTTCCTCCCATTAGAAGCAGAGCTTTCTTTCTTGTTCCTTGATTTTAGGCTTTTCCATGTGACTTGTTTTTTTTTTAATTTTATTTATTTATTTATTTGTTTGCTTGTTGTGTTTGTTTGTTTCTTTATTTATTCATTTTGTGGCTGGCTCAGCCTGCCCTGGTGGTGGTGCTGGCGCAGCATGTGGTGCCAGGGATCGAACTGCAGTCCCCTCAGTTGCCTGAGCCCTCCTAAGCAGGTGCTTTAGACCACTGAACCATCTCGCCGGCCCCATGTGACTTGTTTTGGTCAATAGGCTGTACCAGACATTTGAACAAAATCTTCCCTCATCTCAGGAAGAATATGTCAGGCTAGTCCATTGGTCCAAGGAGCACAAGGGACACATGGAATAGTTCTAATTGCAGTTTGCAGCATAGAGTGCTCTGGCACACTCAGCCCATATCAGAGTGCCTCTAGCTTACAAACCCAAAGGCAAATAGGTGCTTGTTACTGTGAACCATTGAGTGGTGTGCTTTTTCATTATGTTACAACTGTAGATGGATAAATTAGTACAAATTCCATTTGATTCTCTTCAGTGTTCTTTTTGCTGAATTATAAATAAACAACTTCTCAAACCTTGATTAGGGTCAGTGCTTGAATCTAGATGTTCCCATGTGCTAAAGGTCATCTTCAGATCCTGGAGAGACCTATGACAATTGTAGAAAGGAGGGAAAAGTTAGGAGATGCTCATCATTCTGATATAAGAATCTGTCCTGAGATAAGCATGTTGTTGTATAATGAGTGATCTCATTCTGTCTTCAGGTTAAAGCTTTGGAGTTTTCAACTCTGATGAGGCAAACTGAGACTTCTTGAATGGGAACTTTTGGATGTCCCTGGAATTTGCACAATCTGAAATGTGAGCTAATGGAGGCTCCATAAGAACCACACGACTAGAAGGAACATAGATGCTATCAAGCCTTCCTGATTCCAGGGAGGATCACTTTTGACCTCCTCCTCCTCTTTCCTCTTCTTCTTCTTCTTCCTCTTCTTCCCCCTTTTTTATTGTGAGAAAACGTCACACTAAGTTGCCCAGGCTGATCTCCAACTCATGGGCTCAAGTGACCTTCCTGCCTTGGCCTCCAGATGGGTTGGTATGACAAGTGTGTGTTATTGGACCCAGCCGCCACTCATCTTCAAAATAAACCACTAACCTTTCAAAGACTCTATGTCTCCTTCTAACCACCATTTTCTCCTTACAGTAAAAAATCCTTGATTCCTCTCTTTCCATTCTCTCTTTAACACAAATAAATCCCCACTGCCAAAGCCACTATTATCAGATAGCCAATTATCCGCAAGGTCTCCAGGCAGCACTCATGTGCAGTTCATCATTCCCAATGCTTACTTCATCCTGGCTGCTAGTTCACTGGACATTCAATCTACTGATTGCTCCTTATCAGTTGCTTTGTAGCTTTTCTGTATCTCTGCATCCTTTAAAACCTGGAGGCCCCAGGGCCTAGTCCTTTAGCTTCTGCTCCTTTATT
>PVKN010038257.1:0-11105 GCA_004027915.1 Capromys pilorides
TATATAATTTAAACATTACAAAACCAAGAAATTTTATTAAAGATTAAAGATAAAACTATAACCACAAAATAGGCATATAAGGAAACAAAAATAAGTAAATAATGGGGTACTGATACAGGTAAATATTTCAAAGGAAATAGAACAGATAAGACATAAATGTTCTCATATAACAATTTAATAGGCAATAAATGACACATTAAAAAATAAAAAGCATCTAAGATAAAAAAAGCAGATTGGATGCACATCTAATTTCTCTCCCTCTAGAAATCCAAGGGAAACCACAGGAGTTAAAAAGATATAAACGTACATAATTGAACAAAGAAAAATCAAGAGACAGTAATAGCTGGAGGCAGGAATACAGAACAGCAGCTGACATGGTCTTGCTGTGCCGCAAAACCCCTAGGCAGGAGAGAAAAGCTAAGAAACAACTCAATTTTACCTACACAACTCTAAAACAGCTCAGGAACTGTCGGCGTCTTGTACATACAGAAAATGCCAGGAAGGCTCTAAAATGAGAAGTCGGTCACAGCTTTTTTTATAAGTGTACGTTTGTAATACTGAAGAACAGTGATTTTTTTGGCAGGGGGAGGGACTGGTACCTGCATAGAATACCTGGGTCATTTCTCGATCCCTGTGTCCCTCCCCCACAACCCCTGCCCTGTCTTCGGAAGTCCACCCTCCTGTTTTCTGTTCTCTCTCCTCTACTTCATTCATTTATTTCTTTACATTTTAGGTTTCTTGTAGAAAGCAAAGGCAATGTTTAACTCCCTGAGTCTGACTGACTTCGCTTGGCATGACAATGCTCTCAAGTTCCGTCCACTTTCCTACAATGGTTTCACTCTTCTTTACAGCTGGATGATATTCCAGGGTGTTGATACACAATTCCTTTACCCATTCATCTGCGGACGGGCATCTAGGTTGTTTCCAGTTTTTAGCTGTTGTGCACTGTGACACTATAGACACGGGCCTGCATGTATCACTGAAATGTGGTGTCTGTAGTACTCCCAGGAGTATAGCTAGGAGAAGCATGGCTGGATCAAATGGTACTTCTACTTCGAGCTCTTCTGAGGGATCTCCATACTAATTTCGCTAGGGATTGTACCAGTTCACATTCTTAGTACCAAGGTAGGAAGGCTCCTTTCTCCACATCCTCTCCAGCAGTCACTGCTTTTTGCATTTAGGATAAGATGGAATCTCAAAGGAGTTTTGATTTATACTTCTCTGATGGATACAGATGTTGAACATTTTTTCACATACTTATTAGCCATTTATACTACATTTTTGAGACGTTTCTATTTAGCTCCTCTGCCTGTTTTTCAATTTGGTCAATTGTGAGCAAAAACAGCAAAGACTAAGGCATCACAATACCAGACTTCAAGTTACACTACAAACCTACTATAACAAGACAACATACTGGCACAAAAACAGGATGGGTAGCCTCATAGAATGGGACAGAACAGAGGATAAGAAAACAACACACACCTTCAGCCATCTGATTTTGACAGAGACCAAAAACATACACTGCAAGTCAAAGGTTCTGAGAAATAGCTAGATCCTCTGATTCTCTTTCCCAGCTCCATGAGTTTAGGCAACCACTCTCTCTCCATGCCAGCAGGAATGGGGGTGGGGCGCACCACAGAAATAGTGGCAAGGCTGGGTAGTATATTCAAGTTGGTATGATTAAGTAACTGAATGTTAAGATGCCTCCCAAAGCCCTCTCCACTCCGTTCTCAGAATGCTACCAGCCACACCTCCATCCTTGGGCACAAGATTGGAAGATGGGGTTTGCAAGATCTTGAAAAACCCTCAGTAGCCTAAGATAATCCTTAAAAGGCAACCCAGACCAAATCACCCTACAAAGCCCTGTGCCCAAGCCAACAAGTCCCACCGAGCTTCTCAGAATTTCAGTCAGCTGTTTAATTTTTAAATTCTGAATCATGAACAGATGTCCAAGCATTAATAAACACCCAAGAGAAACCTCTAACTGAAAGTCAGAGACCAGAAACCGCAGAAAAATAAGGAACATGAAACACAGACTATGCAGGAAGCAGAAAGGTTGAAAATCACCACTGAGACCCTCGAAGAGATGGAAAGATATTATGAAGTCATAGATTTCAAAAATAAAGTTGGGTAAATCCTAGAGCACAGAACAGAGAGAGGTGGAAAGTGATAGCGAAAAGGCAACAACACTAGAGGATCTGCAGAAGCCCAGCATCACATCAGAACAACAGGCAGTCACAGAGAGACGGAAGGGAGAAAACAAAAGGGAACAAATCGTCACAGGAACAAGCTCAAAACTTTCTCCCTGCTGCTGAAAAAGCACAGTAACTAATAAATAGACTGGGTAAAAGTAAATGCCTGGAAATGAATCTGCACAAACTTCCCAATTATTTACAATTTGAACTTTATTTTCCAGACAGAATCCTGTACTGATATGTTAGACAGAATTCTTAGATGGCCCCCAAAACTTCCATGAACAAATCTTGCGTAATTCCCTTCCCTTGAGTCTAGCTGGAACTCACAGAATAACACAGAAAAAACTCTAGAGACTAAATCTGAATCCTAATTTCTGTTTTTGTTGGCTAATTAATAAGCTTAATGGATTCACATCAAAGTATTTCAGATCCAGAACGTGAGGACAAGCTGAGTTTGTTGTTGTTGTTGGATCAAATGGTATGGTTTGTTTTCTTTTTGTTGTGTCTTGAGACTGTATCTCGCTACCAGGCTGGTCTTGAGCATACGATGCAGCAGCCCGGGCTGGCCTCCCGCTTCAGCCTCGTGTGCGCTGAGATCACAGCTGTGTGCCAACATGCCCAGTTAGGCTGCTTTGCAAAAGGTCTCACTAATCATGCAAAAGCCTGACCATGACAGAATCCCAAAGGCTTGCATGGGGACTCTAATACAGGAGTAATGGTTAATGGGGTAAGAAAGGTGAATGAACACAAGGAAAAACTGAAAAACAATAATTTAAGTCAACGGCTAACAAGTCTTGTAGGTAAGAATCTCAAGAAACCATCAAATATTCGTGTCAGTTTTCAGGACTTCTATGATTTTTCTGGTTCATTATGTTATTAGAATGCATAGTCCTATAAAATCAAATTTTGGCCTATTGAGGTATTATGACTGCGTCTAGATGACACCCCCCCCCCAAAGCTTCAATGCAGTCCTAGGTGTGGCTTTTTCAGAGGTATCTGGATCTAGGGTGTGTGATTCAGGGTGCAGTGCTAGGATTAAGGGTGCTGGGGTTCAGGTGGATGACTCCTAAATCAGTCCACTGACTGACAAGTTGGGTTCACTCTCGGTAGCCTAGGTAAGATGCAACAAGGGGCAGGTCGAAGCCCAGGTCTCTCGTTTGCTCTGTGGCCTTCTGCCTGCTGTAATGTGTCTCTCCTCTGCAGCACCTGTTGGCCCTGCCACCCTGCCTTGGAACTAGCCAGCAACTGTGGGGAGCGGCAGAAGCTGGAAAAGCAGTCAAAGGTGTGTAGGCTGAACTAGGCCTCAGGGCCTGAAGCGAACAAGCTACCTCAGTCCTGAGATAAGCATCCTGTCTGGTTAAGGTCGGCTATTAGTCACTAGGCAACCTTGTGTCACATGTTACTAACTTGGCAAACGTATAAATAAATGTCCATTTTGTGTCGCAGGTGGGTTCATCTTGTCAACTAGGCAGACCTGTCACCACCTAGCCCAGCCTTGGTCTTCTCATCTTTTTCTCATTCCTGCTGCCATTTATATCCAGGTGGAACCAATCACACTGAGAACAATGGATCCCTACAAACTACAGACTGAAACCTCTATAAACTGAGCTAAGTGAACCTTTCTCCCCTTAGTTTTGAGTATCAGGTATTTTGTATTAGCAATAAGAAGAAAATAATAATAATAACTAAGACAGGGGGTTTTCTATAAAAGCATCTGAACTTGCTTTGTTTAACCTCAAATATTCCTTGAGAATAAAAATAACTAGGACTACTGAGATAGCTTAGTGGACTAAGAGCCTGCTTAGGCAAGCACAGGGACCAGGGTTCTACCCCTAGCACCACATGCTGTGTTGACCCCACCCCCAGGCGCACTGAGCTGGCCAGAGACCCAGGCATGGTGGTGCACACCTGTAATCCCAGTGCTAGGGAGGCTGAAAATAGGAGGATCACTGCAAGTCTGAGCTGCTTAGTGAGACCTTATACCAAATTAATTAATTAGTTAATTAATTAAAATAACCTCAGACAATGGCATGGCCAAACAGTTTAAGCATCACAATGTAAAAGTGACCAATTACCTCAGAATAATTTACTATCTTCCAAATTCCACAAAATAAGCCCCAACCACCCCAACCCCACCCCCAGGTTTGTACTTTATATTCACCTGGCCTCTGTCACTCTGGCAAGGAATATTAATGTGTATTTCTTGGCCTCTCTTTGCTAAGCTGACACCAAGGTCTGGATTCTTCTCAACTCTGATCTGACACAGATCTTTAACACATCCACGACACAGCACCATGTCTGGCTGCAAGGCGGGTCTGAACTACCAATGGTATATGCATGACTGTCCCACCGGGCAGCATGTGACAGCCTCATGGAGTGGCACATGCCACTAGAGGCAACAGTCACATATTGTACCACAAGTGTCAGGGGGAGCACATCAATGTTGCCATTTTGGTCTTTCTTAGCCTCATGCCGCTGCCCATTCCTGCTGCAGTTTCTAGAAACCACCTGAACTCTGTACTCTAGCTCCTTGGTTGGGGGTGGGGGCACACTTAAGAACAAAAATGCTTATGCATCATCTTGGGAGGGTGCTGAACAAGCTCACTTCACACTTGGACCGTTTAATCCTCCTGTTGCAGGAGGATCGCCCGCATTACATAACCTCAAGGAGGTCCGTTCACATCATAGCTCACAAAATGCATGGTTTAGGAGCTGCCACCAACAGAGAATGCAATGTGCACAGGGCTCAGAAACTCTGTCCTGCCCTGCTTGCAGGTGAAGTTACGCTTCACGGAATCCCAAGGCATTACGAAGCTTCCAGTTTTAGTTTAACTTCAAAATTATAATTATATACTTCAAATAAATGCCATGGCAAACACATCACAGGAATGACCTTCCCTAAAATAAAAATTTAAAAAAAAACCCTAAAAACATAGCAAAAGAAAGTAAACAAGCCCTGCCAACCCCGTCCCCAGAGCACGCTGAGACAGCAATTGAGACTGGGTGTGGTGGGGAGCACCTGTAATCCCCGTTCTTGGGGGGCTATAAACAGGCGGATCACCATGAGTCTGATCTAGTAGTGAGACCCTGAACACCCTGTAGACCTTTCCCTAAAATTCAAAAAAAAAAAAAAAAAAAGGAAATAAGCAGAAACTTTGGGAAAGTGGCTATTTCAAGCCAGAATGCTGAAGCAAAGCAAAGCAAAAAACAAAACCAACAGGTTTTTACCAAGTTTGCAACAACTTATGATAATTCCGACTCCAACTGTTATGCAGACAAAATCCTGAGGGCTTTTAGTAATACTTGGGTATTTGAAGAGAAGAAAATGAGATTTGAAAGAAATGGCGAGGAACTGCACAGCCTGAGTTGTCTCCCCTCTCGCTCCCTCCCTCACATGGGACAGCAGAAGAATCTCAGGGGCGAGGCTTCCCCTGGAAATCAGATGCACGGCCCTTCCTCACGAAAGCAGAGAGATCTGAAAAACATGTTGTTTAGAAAGAAAAAAAGAATCCAAGCAAAGAAAAAGTTACTTAAAATAAAGAACTAAGGAATTAAGCCAGCAAAATTGCGGCTGGCAGGCTCTGAATTTATTTAAATGTAGAGGCAAGCCTTTTTTAAAAATGAGAATTATGGTTATAGAACAGACTATAATAAACATTACAGACCTACAAAAGTGTAAAAATAACACTAACAAAAATCAGAAAGGCAGCAAGAAGAGAGACGAAAACAAACGCATGCAGCTAATTTCTTCATCTTTTAAAGCTAAAATTCTAAGATTAAAATATACAGTTTTTAAAAATGATTTTTAATCTCTTACTCTTTTATAATAGAGTAATTTTCAGCACTTTCAGACACTGTTTTCTGAAGAACATACGGTGATGGCAAAACATTCAGCAGTCAAAAGTTCCATGATCCCCCAGTTTCACATTAATTTAATTTCTAATAAATTCAGTAGAACTCGTATGCCAGCTCTGTGAACAGATTCACTACGTTCCCTGTATGTATCCACACAGACGCACAGACACCAACTGGAATGGCCATGTCAATACTGAGTAAGGAGAGAGGACATTTTAAATTTTTTTCTTCATACTTTGCTGCACTGGTTAAAATGCATGCAGATAAAAAATAAATAAAATGCATGCAGATTTTATTTTTAAAAAAGGTATTAAGAAAAATCTACTTAAATGTGTTACCCATATTCAGGGCAGGCCCTTCACTTTTCGCAGAGAAGTCTGATCACCATTAGCTAGAGAGGCTCTATGAAATTCCTCTGAGGCTGAGGCTGAGCAAAGCAGGGCACCAGAAATCCTGTGGCTCCAGAATACTCCAAGTTTCCAAACAAAGAGCAAAGCATTTATAAATGAGATCTCCTCTCTGCTACAGCAGAGCCTGCGTGCTCCGTTGGCGCTCATCAAGTTCCAGAGGTCACTTTAACCACAAGAGTATTTCACTTATATCAGCAATGGAAGACTAAACGGAGGCAATAAAGCGTCCGTGTAAGAAGAGCCTGCCATCCGGCCGGTCTTTAATCAGGAACCGCTGCTCAGCCTCGCAAAATCAAAGAAATACGTGCAAGAAGGAAGGAACGGGCATGACGGCGTTTAAGTCAAACGCGCCTGGGAGTAAAAGCTTAATAAATTGGAGGAGCAGCTCGTCTGTTCTACTAAAATCCACACGTACCAGCAGAGGCGCTCTCATCATCTTAACAAACGCGTGAACGTTCAGCGTGGTCACCGGCTGGCCCATCCGCGTGCTTCTGCATGGCTGAGCCAAGTCTGAGACAAGCCGACAGTGAAGAAAGTAGAGCTGTGCGTGTTCTATGTCCTCAGAGCTGCAAATTAAAGAGCAGGGTCACCCACTTAATGGAGCTCAGCACGTGATCCTCATTACCCAGAAGGACGGTGAAATAACAATTAAGACTCATGCTTCTGAATTACCGCCTTAGTGAGACTGTACGACAATATTAGACCAAAATGAACCTGGGCCAAAAAGCGTATTGTATTAAAGATTAATTGCTATATCTGATCCAACCAGATGAGTCATGTAGGTTATTTTCTCCCTGAACCTTTTTACACAGTAGCTTCTCAGTGAAGTTACGCGTACGCCTATATAATTGTTTCAATTAAAGGATGTAATCTTGTGGACAATGAGATTATTTTTAAATACAAAAATGCTTTTCTTGGGGCTGGAGAAGTAGCTCAGGTCTAAGAGCCTGCCTGGCAAGCGCAAGGACCTGAGCTGGATTCCTGGTACTGCATGCCCTGCCGGCCCAGAACCCGGGTCATACCATGCTGCCCCGGAATCTGACCATGATGGTGCACGCCTATAATCCCAGCACTGGGGAGGCTGAGCTGCACAGTGAGACCCTATACCAAATGAATGAATGAATGAATGAATGAATGAATGAATGAATGAATGAATAAATAAATAAATGATTTTTTAAAAATGCTTTTCTAGAGTTCTCCTACATGAATTTTCTAGCTTGAATTTAAGCCCAAAGGTACTTTAAATAAACCTTAACCAAAACAGACTTTAAAATAAAAACCATGTGGGAGTTTTGAGTATATATCTAAAATACTACAAAACTCAGCAAATATGGCTTGTAATTCAAGTTTTGACATTTCTTTCAATATGAGAACACAAAGATAAACTTATAGTGGGAATAACATTTGCCAAAATTAAAATAGATTTAAACAATCTCCACATAGCATTAGAAGAGTTCGGCGAAACACTACAAAATTTTATGTTTAAAATATTTATTCTAATCCTTGGGACATGCTTAAACTAAATATCCAAGGTTCACTGATTTCAAATTTAATTTCAAATGATTAAAGAAAAATCACTTAAAAGATATGCTTAAAGCAAACTGTATTTTAGATCATGAGATAAACACAATGATGAAGAAAAAAAGACAATTCAAATCCTCAAGGACTTAAACTAAAGAAGACATTTTAGTAAAATAATTAAATTGTAGCTTATTAGTGCTATAATATGAAAAAAAAAAAAGTTATAAGGAACAAAGAAATATCCCATTCCACCTCAGGTTGGGAAGGCAAAGAAAGGAAAGGGAAAGAATGAAAAACAGAAATGGAGAGAATGGACTCTCTCCTGCACAGGAAAAGTGGACATTTCAAATAAAAGCCGTAAGAAAGCTCAGGCTCCGTGGCAGCGTCGAGCTCTTGGAGGAGAACTGCTGAAAGGCAAGTTCCGAGCACCGAAGAGCCTTCATGCTAACATCTCTGAAACCATAAAACAATCTGAGACAGTCCTTTCATCAGGGATCCTTTGCTTGTAGGTAACAGAAGCCACAGGGGCGTCCTGGGGAGTTAGCTCAGCGGCACAGCACCTGCCTGGCAAGCGTAAGGTTGTGAATTCAATTCCCAGTACCAAGAGGGGGAAAATGAGAAGTTAGGTGAAGTTCAGAAGAATATCTCACAGAGTACAAAGAAAATTCAAATAATGATCAAGAAATGCAGATGGTGACAGAAACCTATAAATTATATCTAGTGACCTACAGAGCAAGAGTCTGGGGCTTTCACCTGGCCTTTAACGCTTTTCAGCTTCCAACTCATTCTGTGAAGACACTTTGCTGCTTTTTCTGTAATCGGGCAAAAATCCCTGTGAGCAAGGGAGCCACAGGTAACTGCACATCCAGTTTCTCCACACCAAACTTGCTCAGGAGTGGATTTGTGAGCCACAGGTCAGGGTTGCCACTGACGTAACTCACTGACGTGCACGGGTGTGGAGGGTAATCGCATGCGTGGCCTACACAGACCCTTTGAGAAGGAATACTGAGACTGGAGGGACGGGGAAGGGGACAAGGAGGAGAATCCAGGTGTGCCATCTGCATGTACTAAGTCCTGTACCAATAAAATGTTTTAAATTTAAAAGGAAGGAAAAATGCCTGCTTAAGCAGACTCAGGGCCCTGGGTTCGCTTCCCGGAGAGCTATGCCAGCCCCACCTCCGGGTCGTGCTAAGACAGTGATTGAGATTGGGCATGGTGGATTGCACCTGTCAGTAATCCCAGCACTTGGGAGGCTGAAAACAGGAGGATCACTATGAGTCTGATTTGTGTAGTGAGACCCTGTAGACCCTGTACCAAATAACATAAAAAATAAAAATAAAAACACAAAACAAACCTACCCGCTTTCAGCCACGTGATTTTTGAGAGGGAAGCAAAAACATACAGCCTTTTTTCCCCAAAATGATCCTGAAAACTGAGTATACTTACAGAAGATAGAAATTAGATCCCTATCTCTCATGCTGTACTAAAACCAAATCGAAATGGATCAAAGTTCTAAATATAAAAGCAGAAACTTTGATGCTGCTGGAAGAAAACGTAAGAGAAATATTTAAAGCCATAGGCATAGGCAAGACTTCTTCAATAGAACTCTAGTAGCACAGCAAATAATCTAAGAATCCACAAATGAAATTACATCAAATTTAAAAAGAAACAAACAACTGGCAGAGTAAAGAACTTATAGAATGGGAGTTTGCTAGCTACTTTTCTGACACAGGATGGAGATGTAGACCAGAAAAAAAACCTCAAAATATTAAGTAATGCCCCAAAATATGTTCAAAATATGTTCTTTTTTAGCCACCAGGAAAACGCAAAACAAAACTATGCAGAGATTCCGCTTCATGCCTGTCAGAGTGATGACCCTCTAGAACAGAGGGGGTGGGGCTGATGAGATAGCTCAGCGGTCTAAAGCGCCTGCTTAGGCAAGCTTAGGCATAGTACAGGGACTCCAGTTCAATTCCCAGCACCACATGCCATGCCAGCCCTTCCCCCAGGGTGTGCTGAGCTGCACACACACACACAAAAGAACAGAGGGGGTGACAAATACTGGTGGGGGTGTAGAAAGAAAGAAGCCTTCTCCATTGGTGGGAAAGCGAGCGAGTGGAGCTGCTATGCAGAGAAATATGAAGAGTCCTCAAAAAAATAGAAGTGGAAATACTATCTGCACCTGGCGTGGTGGCGCACACCTGTAATCCCAGCACTCAAGAGGCTGAGGCAGGAGGATCGCTGCCAGTTTGAGACTAGCCTGGGCTACACAGTGAGCTGAAGCCCAGCCTGAACTGTATAGCAAGACACTGTCTCAAAGAAGAAAGAAAGAAAGAAAGAAAGAAAGAAAGAAAGAAAGAAAGAAAGAAAGAGGGGCCGGCGAGATGGTTCAGTGGTCTAACGCGCCTGCTTAGGAGGGCTCAGGCAACTGTGGGGACTGCAGCTCGATCCCCGGCACCACATGCTGCGCCAGCGCCACCACCAGGGCAGGCTGAGCCAGCCACAAAATGAATAAAAATAAAGAAACAAACAAACACAACAAGCAAACAAATAAATAAATAAATAAAAATTAAAAAAAAAAGAAAGAAAGAAACTTTTGATGAGCTGTAGCTCTCCTCATTATATTTCTAAAAAAAATTAAAGACATCATATCATAATGATACATGCACTCCCATGTTTAGAATAATATAATTCACAGTAGCTAAGCTCTGCAAACAGCCTAGATTCCTGCCAACAAATGACTGAAAAAAGGAAATGCGGTATATACACAGTGGAATATTAGTCAGCCATAATGAATAAAGTCACGTCATCCATGGGAAAATAGATGAAACTAGGTACCGTCATAGTAAGTGAAATAAGCCAGATTGAGAAAGTGAAATATCTCAGACTTTCTTCTATGAGAAACCTAAAATATATATAAATGAATAAAATGGAAAGAGGATAGAAAGTAGGCTCCTGGAGCTGGAGACAGGGATTGAAGGAGGCAGGAGGAAAGGGAGAAGGAAGCACAGGGGCTGAAAACGATCAGGCTCTGTTATGCGCATGTGCCAGTTCCTCAGAATGAATGTCACTATTCTGCATTACAAACATGTACTAATAAAAATGTTTAATTTAAAAAAAAAAA
>PVKN010038258.1:0-11094 GCA_004027915.1 Capromys pilorides
TCCTTTCCAATATCAGTAGTCTATTACTAATAGTTCATTTTTACATTGTTGTACAGTACACAGATCAATTTTTAAAATATAATTCTTTTAAATATTTATGAATTCCTTTATGATTTCTATGATAGATGAAATACTGTACTAATGGAACTCAACTCTGTTCAAATGGACATTTATTGCTATTTTTATGAAATTCTCTGACCAGTTCAGAGAGCGACAGAGCACGTGACACCCAGAGAGAATGCCATTCTCTAGGCCCGTTGTTCTCCTGTGCGCTGGTCTCTGGTGTTTGCCTTCCAGTCTGCAAGAAGGAAAGCAAAAGATTTCAGTTCTGAAAAGAGCAGAAGTTGTGCATATCATTTTGCTCCATACCTCCCCAGAAAAAAAACACAATCATAAGATCACACCTACCTGAAAGGGAAGCTGGGAAATATCTCCAAAAGCAAAAACAACCATGATGCTATTGAGTTAATGATTAGACTTTTGATTATGGTTTTCATATGTAGAAAACTACAGTCCTTTGCACTGTGTAAAAATGTCTTGAGCAGAGCGGACAGTCCCGGTCTCTCCATGAAAGAAGAGGAGTCCTTCCAGGTCCTGAGTGTACTGATTTATGATCGTGCAGAGGAAAGTCTGTAAAGAACAAGGTTGCCTCTGTTGTTTTCCCCTGGTGTGCTTCAGTTTCTCCTAGGCTGATACTGGAAGGAAATGAAACACAGCAAAAATGGCGGAAAGGGTGAGGGAAGCCACTCGGTGCAGACATTGAGGCTTCAGGGCAAGGTGGCAGCCAACAGCAGGGATGGAGACTAGATGGTGCAGCAGACTGGAAGAGCCTCATAAGAGAAAGCATCCCTAAGCATCCGTGTGTGTTATGTAAACTCACCGTTGTGCAGGAGCTGGTCTTTATGGGGCAGTCATGTGAAGTCCTATGAAAGTCATCCCTCGAAGATGCATATGGGATGCACTCATGCTATGCCTGTTCTCTCTACTTCTGTGTACTGTCTTCTTCCCATCTCCTGCATATCAAAACGTAAGTCCTGAATAATTCTTATGCCAATTAAATGAAGTTTCAGTGAACATTAAGAAATAGCTTTTATGCAAAATAAAACCTCAAAGAGAGAGCTTGTAACCTGGTAGGACAATTGCTGTGCGACTAATGAGGGTTAAATGGCCCCAAACTCACAGAATGAGTACAGCTTATAAAAATACATTTCACGTATAAAATGTTTTCACTCTTTAAGAGTAAACTTTACCTAGGAAATCTTGCCTAATTAATTAGGTGAATCGTAGATGAGTGGAAACCAACTGAGGTGGACGTTCAATTGTTTCTCATTCTTTTTCATATTTCATTACACAGAGAAAATGTACTTGATGGCAATAAGAATATGTTAATGGGTATGTTTGTAGTTATGTAATCTCTACAACTTTGTGTGTGAGTAGACACATACATGCACACATACACACACGTACACACACGTGTGCTCACGTTCATGTACAATTTCTTTGTCAGTTTTCTAAGACCAAAACTTGGATATAAGCAAAAGTAAATACTATTAAACAATATGAGAAGTCATTTTTCATCACTTAAGTGCACTTCATACAAATAAGAAAGATGACACAGTACAGAGGCTCAAAAGCAATTAATATTTTATTTACCAATATTGCTGGTCATGGTGACACGCACCTCAAATTTCAGCACTTAGGAGGCTGAGGCAGGAGGACTGAGGATTGCCATGGGTTTGAGGCCAGCCTGGGATACATAGCAAGACTCTATCCCAAACAGAGAGAAAAAAAAAAAAAAAAAAAAAAAAGAACGTGTGTTTATGTATCTTCTTACGTCTAGTTTGTGTAGTTCTAGCATTTCAAATAAACAATAAACCAATGTTATAAATATTATAAATTGTCTCCTCTAAACAATTACAGCTTGTTGCTTCCCTTTTTTGAATTTAGGAACACTAAGAAGAGAATTTCTTCAACTCCATCGACAAGATCATTTGTGGGTGTATTTGCTGTGAACTGACTAAGGATTTTAAGTAACAAATAGCATATTTAGCCAGCTTGCACATCAAAGGAGGAATTTACATTAAAAATAGAGGGCAAGAAGTTGAGTCTAAAGAACAGTTTAGCAAGGACTAGACAATTGCTAGAAATCTCTGCCTGGCTGCCACATTCACTTCTATCCCTTTATTCTAAAAGATAATTTCTATTTCCTTAGACTACAGTGAGACATTTATATGGAATAAAGCTTCATGAAGAAATTTATAATCTCAAAATTGTAATTCCAAATTTCCAGAGGAAGGAAACATATTGACCTGGTTTAGTTTCAGTTTTCATTTGTAATCTTATCACCTGGAGCCCATGGGACAAGGGCTACTATAACAAATGCAACCTAAATTAGGTAAAACTCCTCTATCTTTGGGGTGATAGTCTCCAGAGACAGGGGTTACCAAGAAGTGAGCCTCTAAGATTGCCTTTTATATTTAGACCAGAAATGAGCGTTATGGAAATAAAGAGATATTTAAATCCCTATCACAATCTCACTAGCCTATGTATAAATATAAAGCAGAATTCTGCATTAAAGTGATAGCTTTGTGGAAACATGATGGAACTCAAAATGCAAAGACATGGGTTCAGATCTTCATTCTTATAGAGTTTTAAATGAAATGGTTACAGATTTGTGAATCCTCATTTTCTATTTGTATAATGTGGCTGGATTATGTTGTACTTAAGTGCATTTTGTGATAACTGAATATAACACATACTGGATGCATTGTACACAACACCATCCAGACTGCAACAGTTTGGTTTGCTCAGCATGGGTTACACATGCAAACTCAGCGAGGCACTGGACTATAAGAAATAGAATTAATATATAGGTGTTGGTTGACTTTAAGAGAATCAGATTATTGAAGGTGGGGGACAAATGGGCAGACAGTTTAAATAAAATGTAGTACATTTGTTGACTGTAATTCTAGATGCAGTTTGGATTGATCTGAGAAGATTTTAGGGAGGTGTTGGGACATGAACAAGAATTTATGCTGGTAGGAAAGATCTGGGCAAGAGTTTTTCATATCAAAATGGGGGACAGCTAGGAGCTGAGATGCACTAAATCTGCAGGGTTGGTGGTTCACGTTTTCTGTGTGGCAAGGAAGCTAAATTGGGAATTATTTTTTAAAAATTTTAAAAATATTGTATTTATGTATTTATTTGGTACAGGGTCTCACTACACAGCTCAGACTCATAGTGATCTTCCTGTCTCATTCTCCCCAGAGCTGGGATTACAGGTGTGTGCCACAATGCCCAGTTTCTGTGGCCAGCACAGCAGATTGCAGAGCTATCTCCACAACCCCTAAATTGGTAATTTAGAAGAACTTTTCCAAACAATGCTGGTCTCAAAAAAGGGGGTTAAGGGAAATATCAGTACAGCTTTTAAGGTCTTTACATGATAAATGAAGCTTGATAATTTGCCTGGAAAGCATGTTTTCTATGCTTAGGAAAATGAAAATAGTGCAAAAAAGAAATACCCGATATATTTGATTTATTGATACTTCAGAAATAAAATTACACAACTTAACACGGCATTTATTTATTTATTTCAAAAAGACCTCAGCTAGATTAATCTGGAGAAAAAGGAAAGCTGAAAAGAAATGAAGAGAGAGAGAGAGAAATAACACCATTTGCCTATTTTTTAAGTAGCTACTTTGATACATCTGTTAAAGCGTGCCAGAATAATTTACCATCCCAGAACAATTTGTTCATCTCACTTAGAAATTATAAATATTTTTCACCAATAAATCTAAATTTATTTTGTAGTAGTCATTTTTCTTAATGGAAGTTTTTTCCAGATGTTGCCTAAGTCTAGTTGTCTGGGCCTTCTTCCAATAAATGAGGAAAGCTTGATTTCATAGGTTGTCACTGTTGATTTTGTCTAACCTTTGGACTAATTGGTTCACCTCAGTATATTTGCCCTGATATATAAGACTTCCAGGACATTGGAGAAATTCACCTATTCTTTTATGGGTAAGTGTCAAAGTTAACTTGCTTTGTGGAATTACATGTTTTCATTACAGGTGTTGGAAGAAAGTTTATAACATAGTAGTACTTGGAGACTTGTGAAAAGGATTGTATTTATTAATGCAGCTCTCCTGTTTGAAGCCTATAAATTTATATTGAAAGGTAAAGGAAAGTTGGAAACTAACTCCAGGATGCTTGTTAAATTATGTTTTACTGAAGCTAGTAACTTTTTATTTTTCCAAACACAGGCTTTTTACCTTGCACTGTAAATGCATACTATATTTTGCATAGAGTTTTAATGTAAGTCTGTTTTCTGTGCTGGTGAATTGTAGGGATTAAAATGGTCAATAATATGCTTGAAGTGGTTTGGTAACTTGTGCTGCAGAAGGTTAAGTACAGTGATCAAATATTTTCTATAGAATTTAAGCTGATAAACTTAGAAAGTTTTAGGAATGGAGTGGTTTTATTATTAAATTGCATCTTGAAAATTACTAAAACCCTGTGCATAGTGCATATTGTTTAGTGGTAAGATTCAAACACTGCCTTCTGATGTGTCTATTCTATCCCCAGTGAGGGTGCGGTGCCCGAAAGCAACCATGGAGTGGAAAATCCTTCCCGTTTTCTTGCTGCTGCTACTTTCTGTTTTCTTGGCTCAGCAAGTCTCATCTCAAGGTACCGACTTAGCCATCAAAAATTCTTTCATTTAACAACTACTATTAAGTATTCGGTTAATTTTCTTGACAACAAAACCAGATTTCTATAAATTTATATTTATTTGATTTAATAGTGCCACCTTAAAATGACATAAAACATATGTGGTATAGCCATGTTTTATAATTATTAGCTTTTTCTCCTGTACTATAAAAGTCTTTCAAGAAGGTTGCTTTGTTTGTTTTGTTTACTTTGTAGTTCTGGGATCCCGCCCAGGACCTTGTTTGTTAGTCAAGTACTCTACCGCTGAGCTAGAGCCCCAGTCCTGATTTTTTGTATAAAATACTATAATTTTGGCACTTACACTGCCTATGATTCTCCCCAAAATTTAAAAAAATACACTTATGTGACCAAACTATGTAATATCATAAAAATAACTGAAAAGAGCAATATTTAAATATTATATAATTTTGGCTCTATGCTGGTAAATAAATTTAGCCTTTTTCACCAAATAACTTACTGATAGAAAATTTATTTTAGCATCATCATCTAGATGATGGTTTCATATTTCATTTTATTAATCATAAGTGTTCCTTCTTTCTTACAAGGATTATTAATCCAAATACGGACTTACACAGATACGAATGTCAGTTTGCATTAAGTATTGAGCTGTTCATCAGCCTCCCCAGAGTGAGTCCTGAGTGAATAGCCCGTTATTCATTTTTAGATAATGTTAATGTACGCTGAATGTGATCACCCTAGCCAAGGTCTCTAGCATTATATTTAGATTGTTTAATGCTGATAATGGCCAGGTTTCCAGCTTCCTTTTTTCCCCTTTTATATGCAAAATGTGAGAGAAGAAAAATCAAGGCTCATGGTCATTTCATTTCTGAAGTAGATACTTCTGGTAAAATAACTACAATGCTCATGAAATCTGAGAGATAATTGCTTGCATAGAAGTGCTTTGATGAAGAAAGGTGGAAAGAAGAGCAAATATGAGTACTAAGTTAGGCATGAGGACTGGTCCAGTATCTCGAGATGCTTCAGGTCTCTCTCCTAATATTAGAAGACTTGTAGTGCTAGTGCATTTCTTAAACCACCCTTTCTTCTCTGACATCATTGATTGTTCAGTGTATGTTTTACTTTCTTGTAAATGAGTAAAATTTAAATTACTGGTTAAATTTGATAGCAATGAACATAGAATGGACATCTAATCTGTGCAAATAAACTATTTCCATAAAGATAATTGATTTCTAATTTCAGAAATCTGTCTAATGTAAAAGGACATTCTTGTGATGCTGTTTTGCCTGCTTTTCTTGCCTTCTGAACTGCTTCTCATTCTTTCTTTCACTATATATGATATATGTATTTATGTACATATACTATATATGCATTTTGTATGTACTGTGAACATATATAGATTCAAAAAAGTGATGCTACTCTATTGTTTATTTGCATATTAAGACTTTAACTTTCCTGGATTCTCTCCTTTTGAGATTTTTTCAGTGTGTTTCAGCATTCTTCTATGGACTTAGGAAATTGCACCTACAATTTCTATTCCAGAGATGAATTCTATGGCTACATTCTTGTGGGCTTTTCAGGGAGACTCTTAGTGTGTCATTTATGACTTTTAGAAATTGTTGAGGGGTAATTAGGCCTTCACTATTGGTTTTTCTAGAAAAATTCTGTGGCATTTATATTCATGCTCAGATGCTATTCCAAGGGTTCTCTATATTTTTGTAGCAGAAATTGAACTCACAACCTTGCACTTACTAGGCAGGTGTTGTGCCCTAGCCGAGCTATATTGGCTATAACCCAGTCCCAAGCTTCTGTATTATCCCTACCAATAAAGGGGAAGAAAATCTAGTAAGGTCTATGCATACACAACTAGTTTGTTCTGAACCCATCATCAGTAATTGGGTATAAGAAGCTTGGGCTTTGGAATCAGATAGGTCAGAGTTCAGATTCTAAATAACTTGTTCACTTAGGACGATCATATAATTGGCTGTCCCCAGAAGGGCACTTGTAAGAGTAAAATCCATCAGTACTAATAATTAGTAGGTATTCATCAACCTACAATATGTAAATGTTGGAACTATTAATCAATGCTATGTCACTGAGCAAGTTATTAAAATGTCAGTGTTTCCACTTTTGTTAATCTCTCAAAGGGCTACTAACAACCTCTGGGACACAGTTTCAAAATGTTGAGACACAGAGTGTGACTCAGTACTGGCCCAGCAATGCTCAGTGGATGGCTGCTTGTAACCTCTGCAACAGCCTGCCTCCCTGTGAGCTATAGCCTCTCCCCCCAAACATCACCCTTCAGATTAAGCCACTACTGTGCCTGATTTTCAACAGTGTATTATCTTCTCATTCTGTTAAAGAATAAAGGGTCAAGATTGAGGTCACATAGAAAATCAGGCAAATGTCAGCTAGGCCTTTCAACACCACTATTCTGTTTTCTCCACGCAGTAAATCGTTCCTCACCAATTGATGAGTTCTGTCCTCCTCCTTAGGTCTCTCCCTGCTAAAAGTGGTTTGGCCATGTTTACCCTAGTATTGTATAATTTTAGATCTATCGAGCTGTACAGGGAGATGTGGGGAAGGGTATTCTAGAGATGCCACCTGCAACTGTGACTATAGTTGTCAACACTACATGGAGTGCTGTCCTGATTTCAAGAGAGTCTGCACCACAGGTAAGTCCCGAGAGCGGGCCTCCTCTGTCAAGCAGGGCTGTGCTGCCAGCCTTCCCTGGCACCCCTCGCTGTGCTGCTCTCCTGTTGCACTTCCTTTGCTCCAGTGTCTTTCCCTTCACTTGCATAAATGTTGCCGAGCGCTGTTCCTAAGGATGGTATCAAAGGGGGATGGGGGTGCCAAGACTGGAAATCTAGCACTTGCACAAAATTATTGGCTAGCTGCAAGCGAAGCTTCTTGTTTTAAATAAAGACTTAGCACTGAGACTCAGGAGCCATTAAGTCACGGGTCAGTCTTTACCAGCAACCAGGTATGTAACTGCTTATATGGGGCTTTTAAATGTTTCATTGAAAAGGATCCATGGGCAACAAGAATAATCTTATTATTTGACATTTTGGGTATTAACATGTTTCTAAATCAACTGAAAAGGACACCTTTAGGGATGAAGCACTAGTATTTAATGCTGATAAGTTTTAGATAAAGCTTGATGGAGCTGAATTTTAAATTCCGCCTGGGATGTCAGGGATGATCCCTTGGGCTCTTTGGCTACTGACACAGAAGCATTTCATATTCAACTAATGAAACTTATAGTTAAAATTCCGTAAAAGTTAGCTTTGGTTTAGAATTTTTGTGTGAAACTCATTACTACATTATTGAGCACTTAATGTGTTGGCTAAAATCATTTTTTAGGTGGGTCTTGGGAAGTCTTGTACCTTTGACCAAAACTTCAAATGAATAGGACTCTTAATAGCATCCACACCAATGAGATTAGACTTTTTTTTTTTTAACTGAGAATTGAATTCAGAGAGTTTGCACTGAGCTATGTCCCCAGAATTTTTACATTTTTTGAGATAGGGTCTTGATAAATCACTCAAAACTTGTGATTGTCCTACCTCCCAGAATGCTGAGATTATAGGCTCATGCCACTGCCCTCAGCCTGAAATTTTTAACTCTACCCCTTGCTCTGTTTGCCATAGTAAATAAGTCTCTGTATTATAAATGTCTTTGGAGTCTGAATATATTCGGGCAGTTCTAGATATAACAATTAAATAGAAATCAATGGGATTGGAGAGATATCTTGGTGGTCTAAGCACCTGCCCAGCAACCAGATTCGATCCCTGGTATTGCATGCTATCAATCCCTGGTACTGCATGCTATGCTGCCCGCGGTGGTGCCTGTCTGTAATCCCAGCTCTGGGGAGGCTGAGACAGGAGGATGACTATGAGTCGGAGCTGTGTAGCGAGACCCTGTACCAAATAAATAAAATACATTTTTTTTAAAAAAATTAATGGTATGAGGAGGAAAGAACAGAAGGATTATATGAGGAGTATTTCACTACTTAAACATTTTCCAATTCTCCATCCATATGCATGTGGAACTCAGGCAGCACTGGCATGTCTTATGGCACCTTCAAGGGCATAGAACAGTTCTGTGTCAGCATTTCTGACTTGGGCTGTCCCCACTGGGGGCATCATCCATTTTTACAGGATGATATACTCCAAATTCCAAGTGGAAAATTTAGGAATGCAGCTTTGGTACTCTAGTTGGCTCCAAGGTGGGAAATGGCTACTAAGTACATGAGTATGGCTTTACAATCATTCGTCAATAATCCATAACGTCTGTTTTGCTCTGGGTAGAGCTTTCCTGTAAAGGTCGCTGCTTCGAGTCCTTCTCCCGAGGGAGGGAATGTGACTGTGACGCCCAGTGTGCAAAGTACGACAAGTGCTGTCCGGATTACGACAGTTTCTGTGCAGAAGGTAAGCGTGAGCGGAGCAGTCCGCGCTCCTGAGCATAGCGAAGTCGGTGGGCCTAGCGTGGTGTGTCAGATCCTGTCTACGCGTGGCTCATCCCGCTGCTGAGTGTGCTAATGTACCCGCGATTCCATAATGATTTTGTTTCATAAAGATGAAGAGGAGCAGGCGCGCTGGCAGCAGCAGCTCCTGACAGAGCGAGGCTCTGAGAGTCTAAGACAGAGGACAAAGGCTGAATGCGTGTACTTTCTTCCTCAGATATGGTCCAATTTAAGCTCAAGCAAAATAATCACACCTCACTTCCATGATTCCTGTTTCACCCTAACGGTTCTGGCTTTATGAAGTCAACTGTCGTTTGAGCTCTGTGTGTTTGGATCTGAATTTCTGAGTATGTATTTAAGCACAGAATTGACACAGCTCCTCCAAAAAAGTTAATTTCTAAATTAGCGCAAGCCACTAAATTTGCATGCTAATTTGTCTAGAATTTAACTGTGAGATAAACGTTCCTTTCCATTCTTTTTTCCTTTTTTTTTTTTTTTTTTTTAATGCATTTAGTGTGGGGTCTAGAGTCTCATTACTCAGATTACATTTGTAGTGATCCTTCTGTTTTTCAGCCTCTCAGACTCTGGGATTACAGGTGTGCACCACCACGCCAGTCTCAATTGCTTTAATCCTATGAGCTATCTGGCCGGCCCTTCCTTTCCATTCTTACCATCCCCTGAGCACCATCCAGACACATCTGCTGTGATAGGATCGATAAAGGGGATGATCTCAATTAAATCTCTGGTCAAGTCCTAAAGAAATATTTGAATTTAAATCACCCTCCAGATTCTCCCCCAAAATATTTTCAAAATATATATTTAAATAATAGGTGTCTTTACTCCAGTATTTGTTCTTAAACTCTGTTTTTAAAAAATGAATGTCTATGGAGGTAAAAGTAAAAATAAGCAATATTTACATAATCTTATATTTTATTTGAACAAGGCTATATGTCTTTTTTTTTTTTTTGATCCTCAGGGATCAAACTTGAGGCACTTATGCTGCTGAGCTATATTCCTGGTTCTTCTCTCTCTCTCTCTTTCTCTCTTGCTTTTTGATCAGGGTCTCGCTACGCAATTTAGGCTGGCCTTGAGCTCACTTTGTAGTCCAGGCTGGTCTTGAACTCGCAACGATCCTGCCTGTTTCAGCCTCCCCAGAGCTGGAATTATAGGCATGAGCCACCATGCCAGTTTAACCTTTTGCTTCTTCAGAGCAGCGGAAAAACAAAGTAGAAAACCATCAGCAGAGTGGAGGGATGTTTCTTAAATGTTCTGTGTTTTCATTGGAAAGCATTCCAAAAATAATGCGGACAACACCCTTATAAACAAATTCCAGAGTTCAGCATTCCTGCTGCTTTCAGAAGGCCCCATGATGGAGATACATGTTTGTTCATTATCTTGGTAATTGTTTTGGCTGTGAGACAAAGACAACTTAGGAATTAGGTTTGGGCCAAGGATGGGTGAGAAAGCAAGCTAGTTACAAAGTAAGGGAGTACTGAGAGAACATATTAAGAAGGACAGTACTTTATGCTTAAGTGCTGCTATAACTGAGATTTAGGTAAAATTTGGTGTGACAGCTGATGAACTGTTTTGAAGGCAATTCTGTAACTTCGTTTACAGAATTCATGGAGATAGTAGGAGTTCCCACTGAAAATAAAGGAACTACCCCAGCTTTAGTACTTCATGAAGAAACAAACCAAATAGAACACAACTCTTGAATCTCATCCTGTGGAGTTGTTTCAGATTTGCTATAGATACTGGTTATAACCATCTGTGTATCTAAGTCATCTTACCATTTCAAGAGTTGAAGGTGTCACATTGTCCAACTGCCTCCCGTTTTGCCCCAAATCACTAACTAGTACAAGTTAGAAATGTTACTCAGCTTGGGTAGTCGGATTTTTGTTGGCTGGGAGAAGAAGGATAACGAGGAACAGTGGTGTGGTCCTGCA
>PVKN010038259.1:0-10974 GCA_004027915.1 Capromys pilorides
AGCTCTGCAGAGCTGGACTCCAGCCAGGCCCCCTGTATGCAGAGAAATAAATACATACTGTCTAAGCCGCTCCTGTGTCTCTGGCATGAAGAACACATGCTTAGAGCTGAAAGGAAGAAACTGCCAATCTGCTGCACTTGCAGCCTCACCTATTTCGGCATCTAGGCCCAGAGCAGACTCTCCTGGGTCATCGTCCGAGAGTTTGAAGCGCTCCCTTATTTAGTGTTTCCTAAATTCATAAAATACAGGGACCTTGAGAAGCAGATAGTTAGAGCTTGCAAGGAGGCATCAGGTGACCCTGAAGGCACGGGAAGGTCTACAGCGAGGGTCTGCTATCGTTTTCATGGTCCTGTATCTTAACAAGTAATTGCTGGTTATCTACCATAGTAATAAGCAATAATTTTCTGCAACTAAAAGTTCTACTCTTTTCTGTTAAAAGTATCTGACAAATGGCTCATTATTATTACTATAAACCAGTGATTGTGACAAGATTGTATATTTCAAGATCTTGTAAAAGTGATGTCTATCTGCTGTCATATTTGGCAGTAGAAAACATGAATAGAAAATAATATTAATGCAGATGACTGTTATTAAAAAGCATTTAAAAATTTTAAAATGACCCCAAAGGTATTCATTATTCAGAAGTTATTCTTAAAATGGAATATTAAAGCAGAACACTGATTGTTCTATCGTGCAGTTTTGGCCTTGTTTTATGGCAAAAGTTCCAGAACCTAAGAAATATCTTTTGTCTTATTCCACTTTTTTAAAAGGTTTCAGTGCTTTTGTATACTTGCCCTGGTTTGAGCTCTGCCTCTTGGGATGCTAGTGCTCTGCACAACTCAGATGCCTTTCTGTTTTTTGTCACCATATTCCACAAAGCGTCACCCTGACCCGGCGGGCATCACTTTCTGATTCCCTGTTGGTGGACTCTTTACCATGCCCGTCTCCAGGTGGACAGACAACCTTACAGTTACATGTCACAGGAGAATAGTACCACTGCTCCTGTTTCCTTGATTTTTCAGCATATTCCTTCTAAACTTGGGATTCTAAAAATACAGACTTCTCAAGAAATAACTGGAAAGAAATTTCCACCCCGAAGAACCACACCGGCTTTGCGTGTGTTGCCCCATAAGCGCCCCTCCGTGTTCTGGCGCAGTCATCCGATGGGAGACTCCTTCTAGCTCGCGAAGTCCCACAGACCCTCAAGGGCAGCTGGGTTGTAGGCAGTGGAGGCCTGGGAGCCGCTGGACGAGACTGCATGTCCACTTCATGCCTGGCACCTCATCTCCTCTCCGGGCTGCATCTGCTTTGTGCAGAACCGAGTTGCCTTTACGTGTCCACATGAAATGACTCGGAAGCCTGCGCAGGTTCAGACGGTCGCAAGCTCCACGCTCACATGTATCAGAACATGGGTTACAAGGCGGGTATTTATCAGCGGCCAATCCTGTGGCTACTGCCACACAGGAGTAAAGGCTGAATCACAGCCAGTTTCCTCCGGTTAATATTTTAACAAAAGGCCTCACTCCATTGAGGTAGGCAAAATAGAACAGAATTTTTATACCTTTCCAAGAAGGACTGTGGTACCTTCATTTTAAAACAATCCTATTTCCTCTGGGGCCACATTGTGCAGTCTCTTGTTAGTGACTGCCCTGTCCTGCAGAAACGTCTTTGGCATCATCCATTCCGTGGATGATGCATGGGGCACCACCCCAAACCTGGTCACCTTTGCATTGTGAGATTCACTCAGAGCTGCACAGTGGCTGCCTGCTCAGAAGTCTGACCTGAAGGTGCCGTCTCGGGTCCTGGGTGAGGTGGGTGTCCCCCCTGGCCTCAGCTGCCAAGAAGCAGCCGAGGCCTGCAGCAACTGTCGCGTCCAGGTGTGTCCCTGTCCCCTGCCTTCGGTCCTGTGGAGGGGGCAGAGCCACAGTGCTCTGCTGGGCTGTCCGCTCTCTCTGCTCCCAGAGCCTTGCGCTGCCTCCCCAGCCCCGGCCAGGACCAGTTGGCATCCACGGAAGCCCTCAGTGGCACCTTCTGGGTTTCCATGTTGCCCTGCTACTTTAAAAAAAAAATTATTCATTTTAATGAGGAAAAAGATAAAATAGTAATGAAACAGCGTCAAAACAGGTTAGTAGGACATTCACGATAACTACTATGTTGTATGTTATTGTCTTCTCTTCATAGTAGATCTTCAGAGGACAAGACGCAGACATGACACCTTGTCTAAATGCTATCACTACAAACCTTTCTTCCACTAAACTAAGAGAAAGTAGATGCATCTATCCTAACTATCGTGCTACTTTTTTGACTACTTCACTTCAAACTCTGAACTCCTGCCGCTCACCTGGGCCTGGGGAGCCAACCTAGCTGGGCGGGATCTGAGCCAGCAGGAGCCACCATCTCTGGCCCCATGTACCAAGTCCCACGTCCTCCAGACAGGGGGCGCCAGTTCCAGTTGCGAAGCCGAGCACGACTGCAGCAGCGCATGTGCACGTTGTATGGACCCCTGCGCATGTGCGGCAGAACGTGCTGCGCGCCAAGCCACTGCTCTGTGCCTCCTGCAGCTTCTCTCAGCTAACGCGTGCAGATTCCGAGCAAGAGGCCCTCTGAAATAGCCGCAGGATACCTTTCATGAAAACAAAACGGACCCATGTTCTTAAATACCAAGGGGAGAGGCGCTTTTAAAACAAATCCTTAAGTACTATTTTGTTTTGCATGTTCTCGTTCAAACTGCTTTTCAAAGGCTAAACATTCTTGTCAGCACTGTTGCCTCCTAGAAACTGGAGAGAAAATAGCTATGGCTCACTCTGACCTCTGCTCCTCTAGAACTTCAACTGGGAGTTCAGCCTTATTTACACCCTCCGACTTCCCAGGAGCTGGGCCTAGAAAAGGTAGGTTTAGTGAGCCCAAGGGCAGTGATGTCATCCCAGCAACTGTGGGCGGTGATGTCATCCCAGCGACTGTGGGCGGTGATGTCATCCCAGCGGCTGTGGGCGGTGATGATGTCATCCCAGTGACTGTGGGTGGTGATGATGTCACCCCAGCGACTGCGGTCTCAGTCAGGAGCACCATTGCCCTCTTCCAGCGTGGCACCCACTGCCGAAGGTGTTTTCAGTTAAAGGGTGTAATGGTCGCCCACTATGCCAGCTTGAGAAGTCTAGAAGCTTAGCAAAGTGGCTCAGCATTCTGCATTCTAGGTTGTAGACACGTCCTTGACTCTAGCATGTTGTTCTAGGTCAACTTGAGAAGTTGAGAAGTTTGAATTAGTAATTCAGCAGGGGGCCAGAGTTCTGCTTTGTAAACATCCTCATCCTGAGCATGGGGAGTGCACAGAGGGGGTGTGGGTGCTACACCCACTGGGGGTGTCACGTATATGAAAGGGAGATGAGGGGGGACTGGCTGCTGGCTCTTCTGAGGAGCTCAATCGCCTTCAGCACGGACCCCATCTCCTGGCTTCTGCCTGACACGTTCCAGCCTTCCGGCATAGATTCTTCGGACTTCCCTTGAAGACCATTGGCCTCCTGGTGTGGACTGCACGGAGCACTGCAGGGAGCTCCAGACCTCGGGCTGCACCCCTCAGCCTCCGGTGTGCAGACGCCCGCTGCACGCTTCCTCATCTGACCTGTGGCTGACCGTCGCAAGCCACGCTTGTAACTCCTTACACGTTTGTCCGTCTTGTGTTATATCTGTTCCTCTAGTAAAACCCTGACTGATACAAGAGGCCTCTAAACATAGCAACAGTAAAGCCCCTAGACTGTTATAGAGGTTCATAAATATGTAGCTGGAGGAAGGACAAGGCGTATAACTTGTGAACCAACCTATTTTGTTTCTTATGGCCAGAATGACTTCTCTCTTATGGTAAAAATATGTTTTTATCTTCTACCTTGTTATGTGTGGAATTTTTCTTTGTCTTTTATGAGGGAGCAAGGGTGTAGAAGTAGGCCTGATAAGTTTTCAAAAATGCTACCCAGGAAGTCACCATGCAATTGCCTCACATTCACAGACGTGATTTTTTGCTTCCATCAATTAATGGGATGAATGTTTTTAAATGCACTATTAAAAACCAACACATTAATAATCTCAGCAATGGTCACAGTGCCTGGGTCTGGACCAGGGGAACTTGTCACTTTGCTACCTAGCAGCATCAGGCTCAGTCCTCGCTGCCACCTAACCACTCCTGTGAACAGGTGAGTGGGCACAGCCAGTGTCCTGCACCAGCAGCATCGTCCTCTGTGCCCGACTCATTCACTCGGGCCTCAGAGCAGGCAGGGTCTGCCTGGCGGGTCCCTCGGAGCAGTACCAATGGGCAGCAAAGCACGCGGCTGTGACATGGTGCAGAGCTGGCGCTGACGCTAGATGCCCCCCGCTGTGTTGCACTTCAGGGTTTCGCCACAGGGTCTTCCTCTGCTGCTCAGACTGCTCTTGGATCTGGGCGCACAGCGAGCTCCCCTCCCAGCCTCCTGAGGGGCAGCATCTCAGTCCCATCCTTCATAGGAGCTCCAGGCTCTTGCCAAAGGCCCAGCCACCATCTCTGCCACGGACGACCGAATCAGGCCCAAGCCTCCACAGTTCCTGCAGAGCGGCCACGCCTCCCCAGAGCTCAGCAACCTCCTCTTCCGGGTGCTTCCCAGGATCTCCATGCGGCAGGGCTTGGAATGTCCCCTATGACTGCGGCTCCCTTGCTCCAGGAGGCCCTCGCTGGCTGGTGGCCTGGCCGGATCACTCCCCAGTCTCTGGCCTGGAGTGGCTCCTCAGACAGCATTTGAGTGTGTCCAACCCATGTCCTCAGCCTATAATTGTGGCTTCCCTTGGTGGCCAGTGCTGGCGATATACACCATTGTTCTTGAGCCAGTAATTTCTATGTCTCTGGAGTCAGGCAGCCTCAGATCCAACACAGGAAGAACAACTGCATCTCTGTTGAACCCGTGTTTGTCTTGCCTTGCCGTTGTTCCCTAAACACCAAGTGAGACCACTGCTGTCTAGCATCACGTTGTATTCAGTGTTACATGCACAGGTTACCCGGAGGACTGGGAAGCCAAAGGCTTTGGCGTCCACCACCCGCCCCCCCAGCCAATTCCCCAAGGGAACCAAGGGACAACTGTGCGTATTAAGTTACGCCGACTGACCAAGGCGGCTTGCAGTGGTGATCCCCGCAGTGCACTGTGCTACGTCCCCAACCGAACGCATCTGATCACTGGGGCCAGGGAATGCTCACCTCTGCTGCACAAAAGACCTGGCCCGGCCTCTTGTGGTGGTGGTAGGGAGTGTGGCAGCTGGCTCAGCCCCGCCCCTCACGCCTCCCTCCGCACTGGGGTGGGGCGTGGAGGAGGTCTCCCTGGTTGTCCTCACTCCGAGTCCAGCACACCGTCCTACCTGCAAGGTTTGCTGGGTGTAGGTGTCTGCTGCTGCTCTGGGTTTTTCTTAAGAAACAAACTTAACCTCCCAAGCTCCTCACTTACTGACTGCACAAGTTTTCTGCTTGCGTCCATGAACTTCTGTAACTGTCTTCCTTTAGCTCCGTAGCCCGAGTTCTTCCCGACAGCAGAGCTGCTTGCCTCTCATTGCACTCCCCGAGCAGCTAAGCCTCAAGAACGACACTGGGACCAAGTACCCTCTCTCCCACCTCACCAGGTCGCTTAGGTCTCCTTGGTTTTCTCCTTAGGTCTCCGTGTCTGCAGTACGCAAAGACTGCATGCCTCTGGAGTGGCACGTGGACAGGGCACGTCCCGTGCCTTTCCCCTCCCCTCCTTCCACCCCTCGGTCCCCTTCCCATTAAACAAAATCTATCTCCTCACCTGTTGGTGTCTGCCTTTGTTCTGTCTCTGACCTGTTCTTGTAGACCATGCATAGCAGCTTCCAGCAGCACTGCCCATGTGGCCAGGCCGTGGGCCTGCGTGGACACTCACTAAAGTGGCCCTGCTGGTGACCAGAGGACACTGTGGTTGCATCTGCTCTCGCTTGCACCTCTCTGCCTAAAGAGCTTAGGTATTCTCGTCCTATGATCTGATGCTGTGAAAAACGACACATTTGTCTCTTCCAGCTGCTGGGGTAAGAGCACTCTTCCATGTGTTCTATTTAAAGAGTCTCTAAATTGGTGACCTCACGCAAAGACTTTGACAATGTCTCCTAGGACCTCAGCATGTGAAACAGCTGGACCGGAGCATGCAGACAGCCCTGGCGCCAGCGCTGAGGGGCTGAGGATGAGGGGAGGGAAGAGTGGTGTGGCACCACAGGGCAGCGCCCAAGGCTGCAGGCTTCTGCTGCCTGCCGGGCCTTGCGTGGTCTGTGGAACCGGAGGTGCCACCTTCCCAGGATGTCTAGAACTGCACAGGACCTAGAGGCACTTTCGGTGCATGAAAAGCTGCTCTTGCTGCCTGAGTCGGCCCATGTTTTGCTGTATGTGTTCAGAATCACTCGTATATACATCGGATATCTAAAGCCTCGGCTGTCAATAGTGAGCGGCCTTGTTTCTCTGGGCACGGAGCCCAGTGTGGCTTAGCTTTTATGGATTCTATGGCTCGTGTCCCAGTTGTCTTGAGAGCGGCGCTTGCTGGCTAGTGTTAGAGGTTAGTGCAGTAAACGCTGAGTGAAGAGGCCAGTGACGTGGCTTGAGGAGCAAAGCCTGCACAGGGCAAGCCAGGACCCACCTGGAGCCCACGCTGCCTGCCGCACCAGGGAGCCCACCGTCAGGTTGTGTGCTCAGGTAGGAAAGAAAAGGCCTCGAAAAGACAGACTCCCTTCCGTCTGGAAGAAACCTCAGGAAGCCTGGCGCTTACCATCCCCCCATGACCACCGGGTCTCCCTGTGCACTATGATGACAAAATGCTCGATAATTCCAAAAGACCTGCTCTGCCCCAGGAACGTGCCTGGGAAGGACGCCAGCGGGCATCAGGTCTACACTGTGAAACGCTGGAGAGCCCCCACTCAACTGAGCAAGCAAAATACCCAAGCATCCAAATGTCTCTCCTTAAATTATAAAATGTAAAACTCATTCCAGAGGACATCGGCAAAGTGCACTCTTGGAATTGCCAGAAAATCGCTAGCCAATCTGTAAGACTCTGCTCCACTTCCCAGCCAATGGTGGGTTCCGACTGATGCCACGGAAGATCATCCGGGACCCCACGGTACACTTGCCACCTGCATTCCAAGCGAGCCAGACGCGACTCAAACTCGTGTTGGCTGAGCCAGGATCCCTCCTCTTCCTCCTGAGAGTGAAATAGAAGGAGACCATGCAGTCCAGGGTGTGATCAAGGTGGAAAAGGCGTCACCTTGCCCACTGAAGAAAGCCACTGAGTGTGGGCTCTGGTGCCCTGTGTTAGAGCACCCACCAACACCCCCTCACCCCCAGCTCATTTTCATCATAGACCTGTGAGGCCTAGAGATGCTTGGTTCAAATGCTCCTTTAACTCTTTTCTGCCTGAACTAATTGAAAAATTAGATCATTCTGCTTCTTACTGCCTTGAGAGTGGGAACCGGCCTCAAGAAGACAATAACTGCTTTTGTGTTATGTTTGTTTTTTTCAATTAAGATGCATTTGAGAATTTTATAGGCATTTAATGAATCACTATAAGTTTAAGTACTTTCCTTAATGAGAACGAATGAGTTTCTCCATTACAATACAAACTGAAGGAGGAAAATAGTTCCAATATAATTAGCCTGAAAAATGAATCTTTATGCCTGCTTTCAGAGGCTTGGGACCAGGGGACCATGGCTTGCAGCACGAACTCCCACCCAAAAGTGAGGTGACATCAGGGAGCGGTAAAATCCTGTGAGGACAATGAGTGGGAAGCTGAGCTGAGGGACGAGGGTACCTGGCCCCTGCGGCTGTGGGCCCGATCAGCGCAGTGAGGTGGCCTCCAGCCCCGACCCGCAGCCCATGGTGCTGTCTGGGGCCCCAGGTGTGCAGCCCAGGGGGTGCCCTGACTCCGCCCCCAAGGTCGTGCACCAGGGCAGCACAGGGCGCTCTCAAGAGTTCTAGCTCCATCACCTTGGTGCCGACCTCAGTGAGATGAGTCCCCGGGGCCAGGGAGAGATGCTGGCAGGGTTCCTGCTCCTCCCGGATTCTTGCTGAGAAGCTTGGGTGAGGCCACGCAGGACGAGCACACCAGGCGAGGCGAGCTTGCCGGGAAGGGAGAAGAGGACCCTTGGTGGGAAAGATGGAGCGGGCAACGCTCACACGGCGGCTCTGCTTCTTCTTCTGGGGCTGACTGGAATTGCAAACCAAGGAGAGGCCCCGCGTGCCCTGCGGCCCCAACGCCCGAAGCGCAGTCTATTACTTTGCTGTTTCTTTGCAAATCAGGTATATTTCCCTGCAGTCTAAGCTGTTTCATGTTTAGCTAATGGATTCATTTTCTTCACACATCTATAATCAAAATCTACATAGTCTTGGGTCATCCAATCGTTCCTTCTCTGACATTGTTTAGCATGATGAGGGGGCTTCTAGAAGAATCGACACGGTCGCATGCTGACTCCTCCGAGAGGAGAGCTCGGCTCAGGGAATCAGGCACACAAGTTCATTCGGGCCCGGGAACAAGTTGGCTGGTGTGAAAGGTCACAAGCACCACCCTGATGATCACGTGGTCAGCGTGGCTGGAGGGCACCCTCGGGGCAGCCCCTCTCACGTGACCGGCTTTCGTGTTTGCCTCTGCATGGTATTTTAAAACATGAACGTTAATAGTACCTTGTCCTGCTTTGCCTCCATTTATCTGACTAATCTCTGCTGTGGCACTTTAAATATTCTAATTTTAAGCTGCTAGATGTAAAAAATAAATTCAAGGAATATTCGCGAGTATAAATTTTGTTTCTTATCTCTAATTATTTCCTAAGGATACATACTTCAAAGCTGAGTGGTCTGAAATATTTTAAGCCTCTTCTCGCATTTTGCCAGAATGTCCTCCAGAAAGATGGAGCCATTTGTATTCACAGCCTCGATCTTGCTAATGTGTGGCACTGAAACTGCTCTCTCTTAAACATAGAAATGGAATGTGAATGTCGCTGAGAAATTCAAACAGCCCCACTATTTGGATAAAATACGCTTTGACTGCCCCTAATGATTGATACTGTAAATCTGTGGAATATGTTTTAACTGTTTCCCCCTCAAATCGGGATTATTTTTATTAGCATCTATACTATGAAGTAAAAAATAGTGTTATTATCAGTGTTTTCCAAACCGAGACGACAGGGTTTGTAAGCACTGGTCCAGTAGGGATTTGTGGGAGCTGGCTCCCACTGCTGTGGAGCTGAGTTTGCATGGCGGATGCCCATCCATGGCCTGAGAGCTCGGGAGCTGGCGGCAGGGCTCAGCCAGGGTCCTCAAGCTCAGAACCTCAGAAGATGTTGGTGTCCTGAATTTGAGGCTACACGTCCAGGAGACTGGGGAGCTGCTGATCTCAGAGCCCCCAGGCCAGGAGGAGGGGTCCTGGATCACGGAGACAGGAGGAGCAGGGCTCGCGGATCCAGGTAGTGCATGGGCCAATTCCCTCTCCTCGCACCCTTGCCTGTTCCATGAGACTCTGAGCCTGAGCCCACATGGCCATGGGCAATTCTTTCTCCCTCAGGCACTGAAGCAAACCCCAAGCTTGAGCTCATAGGCAACAAACAAGACAGAGGCAGCCAAAGCCCAGGAGGAGGAGGGTTTGCTCTGTCACAAGATAGCGCAAGCTGAGCAGGAGAAGAGCTCTGGGGTGTGGGCAGACAGCAGGACACCAGGGTGGAGGGAAGGCCCTGAATGTCCTCACCACAAGCGGTGATGGGCACTGGAGGTGACAGCCGGCAAGCGAACCTGACTGGTCACGCAGGGTACCATGCCATGACCCATGGTACATGACATGATTACATGACACCAAGCATCACTGTCCTTATCCTCTTCCAAAAAGAGCCTCCCAGGTGTGCCTGGAAACAGGGCCTCACCACTACCCGGGTACTGTAGTTTGTGTCTACCTGTCCCCCGAAAGCCTCTCCCAGTCATGGGGCAGGCTTCTCAGCAGAACCGAGCTTGGGACTGATTCATTGCCGAGTGCTGGGCTGGGGGTGTGAGTGAAATGCCTCTCTAGGGCAGGTAGGCTGCATGCTATGTAGGAGAGAAAAGAGGCTGCTTTGTCCTTGCCGCCCTTTCTGTCCTCTGCCACCTTGAGCTGTTGCCTCTGTGCCATGTCATCTTGACTCGGAGCCAGCTGATGATGGGCTCAAACCTCCACAAACTGCGGGCTGAGTAAACCTTTCCTTCATTAACTGTGGGAGTTAGGTATTTTGTCTCAGTAATGAGACAAAAGTAACTAAGATGCTGAGCATCCCTCAACTGGTTAGGCTGACACATAAAATGCCTATGTCTTAGCTACTTTTCTCTCATTGCTGGGACAAAATACCCGACACTCCAAATTAAGGAAGGAAAGGTTTATTTAATTCATAGTTTGTGGAGGTTTCAGTCCATAGTCAGCTGGCTCCAAGGTAGGGCCAGCAATTCATGGTGGCAGAAGACAACAAAACAACAAGAGCAAAAGAAGGGTCCCTTATAATGAGCACTGGCTATCCACCCACGCCATCTCCTTCTCCTCTTCCACAGGCTCAGGATGTCTATAAAGCAAGGACATGGCTCCTTGCTGAGTTGTTCAGTTAAACTTCCAAACCTCTCAAGTTGGCACAGTGTATCAACAATTACAATCCACTCCTTGTCAATTTAACAATCAGACATATTTCTCTAAACCAGCTTCCAGATACAAAGACCTGCTTGTTTTTAACATTTCACAACTTAAACATTATAACACAGATCCAACAATCCTTAAGAACCAGTATTAAGTCTATCAACATTATATTACAGTAGTACCATAAAGTTGCACCCCAGCCCTCCAAAGACTCACACACATCCCTTTTTTGCAAAAGATACTCAGTCCATCTGAAAGAGATGCCAAAGTCCTAGCAGTTTCAGCATGACTAAAGAGTCCAAGTTCCCAGTCTCCTCCAAGATGTATGGCAAACACT
>PVKN010038260.1:0-11093 GCA_004027915.1 Capromys pilorides
GATCCAGGCTTAAGTATCAATATGAATGGAGCTGTACAATGAAAACTGACTCTGCATTTTGTAGCCATGTAGTCTATAAATAATACTCTGAGCTTCACTTGCCAATTAGGAATCAGAGCGTGGCTTGCACCTTAGATGTCAGTAGTTAATTTGCATGCCAATGAAACATTAATTTGATGAAAATTTTAAGACTTTATGCACTATTTATATTCTAATGACAAGCACAGGAAATGTACTAATACAGTGATATTTTTTATTGTGTCTAAAGTGCTTCTTAAAAGGCTAAGCTGAAATGATCAATGTTTATCATGGTCTGATAGCTCAGCTGAGGACAACTGATACACATTTTATACTTGCAATTATTTCAACATTAGCTGCAATCAAGTCATTGCCTATGGAGGGGAGGACGAGGGGAAGCGGATGAACATCCAGAGGTAGTTGGTTAGATGTGGAAGTTTAACTCAGAATCTGTGTCACCCTGGGTCAATAATTTATTTTGCTTTCAAGATTTTCCATTTTTTGATGTTTCCCTCCCGGGGATTTTCCAAAGTTAAAAGGCACAGTTTTGTGGGTGGTCTCTTCTGAAAGCTGAAAATGGTTGTTGATTCAAGTACAAAGAGAAACAACCAGAGGGCACTTAAAGCTAACTACTGTATGTAAGTGCTGTCCTGAGAGCAAATACTGTATTTACATAGACGGCAATTCAGAAGGCTTCCAGTCAGCTGGGGTTAGCCTGCCATTAGAATTTCTGCGCCTGTCAATCAGGCCCAGTCCAGGGAGAGAGTAGAAAAGATGGGGTGGGGTGGGGTGACAGGCAGGTAGGAGAAGAAAGCCAAGTGTCTGGGAGTTTCCAGTACCATGCAATCCTGGTATTCTTCCAACGTTTTATTCATCGTCAACTACTCAGGACTACTTGAGTTTTAGTGTACCCAGAGGGGAATTCTTTCTAATGAAAAAATTCAGTTACTTTCCTCTCCTGGTGAATGCTGTAATAGTGTTTTTCTAGAAAGTGGCAGCTGACTTTCATTAAAGGAAGGGTTTGGGTTTTCATTTTAATGCAAAAGATATGTGTACCTGTGGATTTATTATTTGTTAATTTATTATGTGTTTATGGCTTCTTTAACCAGTCACCACCTAATACCTTGAGATCAGAAATTATACCTCTGTTTAATAGTCCCTTGGCATTTGCAATAGTAGACCTTTTTGAAAAACTCTCTGCAGACTGGATTTTGTTTCTAAACAGTCAAATCTACTTCCATGGCCTGTCTCTGCCGACAATTAAAAATAACAACAAAAACAAAATTAGACATTCTGACAGTAGAGTAATTTAAGATTATTGAAAAACATAACACATATGTATATCAATAAATATGATTAATACGCTGATTTCAGTTTGGCTCTCAGCTTCTAAATGTCAAAGCAAACAAAAAAATGTTCATTTAAAAATGATTATTTAAAAATTCTCAGTAGCTGGTTGTGGTGGCGCATGCCTGTAATCCCAGCACTTGGGAGGCTAAGGCAGGAGGATCAGTGCGAGTTCAAGACCAGCCTGGGCCACAAAATGGAGTTCCAGGCCATCCTGAACTTCACAGCGAGACCCTGTCTCAAAAACAAAATAAAATAAAATACAAATTTGCAGTACCCCAGAAACTAAGAAAGTTGAATTAACCAGAAGAATCTATACCTCACAATGTATACAGCTATTAATTTTCATGTTGCAAATGTTCATTACACAAATGCTTACATTTGTATTAACCAAATTGATAATCATTTAATCAAAATCACTGATTTTTAAAATAAAAGCTAACTAATTATTTTTTAAAATTATTTTTTTGGGAAGAAGGCAAAAATATAATATGTAAATGAACTCACTTGAATCTCTTAAGAAAGGTGCTCCCAGCTTCATCTACTTATAAAATCTGAACGTCAAGCATTTAGCAAACCTTCACAGAAGACACATGTACTCAGTACTAAGAAACTAAGCTCTTGAAACAAAATGCTCTAAAAAGAAGCATTGGCAGTTTTTCATTGTATGTCAATAAAACACTCCTCAAGAAGGAGTTAGTTTTGGAGGAAACCGTAACTAGTTTTTGGAGAACGCTTACGGAGCTCAGTGGATACCATTCAAGCCACCACTCAAAGGCGACCAAGCAAAGGTGCCAGATACTCCACAGAATTACTTTGCCCTGTGGCCTATGACATTACTGTCTGAGGTACCCCAATGTATATCATGGGTATCAAAGCGTAGACTTTCAGAGAGGTCAAAGAAGGATGACTCAATGGATTTTATTCAGTGAGTCCTGTCCTCTTCCTGTGTTAGGTCATGATTCTTTCCAGATTTAATACATTATTCCCAATGAGCGCTCAGCCCTCCCTCTGCACTGATCCCCATGTTTTCAACAGGAAGCCTCCTCGCCATAACATGGGGAAGCTATCTGCACATAAATTTACAACACAAGAGAAAAATAACAAAAGATTCAGGTCCAACAGGTATTAATCTACAAGGCAATTATTTTTGAGAGGATGAAGGGAACAACATAGATGCAACAAGGGCATGAATGACAGCATATAGTACAAATAATTCTCTATTTGGGGGTCCTGAGAAATTTCAGCAAGCAGTGGTAGTCATGAATGTTTGTAATTCATCAGCTACTACTTTAAAATGCAAAGCACACCATGACATCAATGATGTTCTTTTTAATCTCGACAAACAGGCTATTACAATTAAACCACTTGCAAAAAAGACAGTATAGCACACTTAAATATAGATTTGATGAAATCCCAATGGTTTAATCACCATCATTTAGTGCCATTTCATCATTTTATAATATGATGAAAACATTTGGAGACTGGTTTAAAAATGCATGTGCTCATACATACCTACTTTGAATGAACACTGAGGAACAGCATTTCTTTTAGTCCTAAAATTTGGGTGTTTTCCAATGTCCCTTAAGAAGGTGATGATATATCTTTAAGAAAATAATCGATATTTACTTTCAGCCCTAAATTTTTCCCCAATACAGAAAATAACATTTAAGCTGCTGCTTTTCTTACTTTCCTTCTTCATTCAGCTCTTAGACAACAATACAATGGTTCTTTCTTCATGGGGAAGAATAAACTCAATAAACACAAATGGCTCGAGGGCTTCACAACAGTGAAATTATTGCTTCACACAGTTTTTTCCCCCCTTTATGAAGAAACAAGTTTAGAAGGACCCTTTTCAATGTATTTTAAAGTCAGGCATATTTCAGTGACATAATTATCTTGGCAGCACTAAACATTGCTGACTGATAAATGAGACCAAAATAATTAAGTTCTGTGCTTTACACAATCAAGATTTAGTGCGGTAATCAATCTGGGTAAGAATTTAGAGTCTGGAGACTTCAGAAGATGAAGAGCCTCTTACTAACTGGAATCGGTCGGCCGCGTGGGAAGGTGGTTGAATGAGTATGTTGTTTCAACCCGGCTGCAGAGTGCTCCCCTGCCTTGATCTTCACTAGAACTTGGTGGAGTCTTTGCTCCCTGTGTTCTACACTCAGCTGCTCGTGTGCAACCAGACAAAGGAACAGGCGAAAAGGTAAATCAGTAACTCAGTGAGCACCACTGCTATTTGAGAGGTGATGTCATAACAGGCGCAAAACAAAACTGCCTTTCTCAGAGCCCAAACAAAACCAGATCAATGACACCACCCAAAGGAGAGGTACACATACTGCTCCTGCAAGCACTCGGAACCTAAACACTGAGATCAAGAAAGAAGAGAGAAAGGAGAACACAAGTACAGGTCTCCATGTGCACTAGAGGAACTGCAAGTAGGGGTTGGAAGCCTATTCCAGTTTCCACTTCTGTTTATCACCCACCTTACTCCCTCTTGTACCAGTAAGTCCCATGCCTTCTCATGTATCCCACCGCGTGGTTTCTCCCTGTGGATTCAGACGGTGGTCAGAGAGGCCCTGAACTGAACTGAGATTTAGTGCTGGAGGTAGGAACTCCAGGCTCTAGAAGTCTCATGCATTCAGCAAGTCCATCAAAGCACGACAGAACTGGGGCAAGTGGATGTGTTAGTAACTACTGGGATTTGCCACTAGCTTCAAGGGTAGGCACCTATATCTAGATCACCTGTACCTATGCCATCTACATCTGTAGCTATATCAAGCATCCTCTGCCTGCGAAATCATTTTCAACCCTCTCCTGCAAGCTCTTATTTCGGTTACTACTCATGGGTAGCAGAAAAAGAAGAAACATTTGCTTTCCAATGCATTCTCCTTTGTAGCAGGCTAAGGAGTAGTTGCACGCACAGGTGCCATCCCTGCCACTTAAAGAAGGGAAGAAGTCCACAAGGACCGTGCATCCCCCAACAGAGAGAGCGTGAAGGAGCTGTCTCCCGGCACCTTCCAGGAAGGCTGGGTCCCTGCTGCCCCCAGCAGCCACGTCTGTATCCATGAACCTGGTGCGCTGGTGCGAGGGAAGCAGGGAGGGGGTGGGGGGGCATTTCCACAATGGAAATTGCACTTTAAAGAAAATAACACAGATCCACCTTCCGGAACCTCCCAATTTCAAGAGCCAAAGGGACACACAGAATACACATTTTAAATAAAAGGAAGGACAGGGCCCAAAAAGAAACCCCACCCAAAAACCTTTCGTAGAGCTGGGTACCGGCAAGGGAAGGCAACCAGGTGCCCTCGACACCTCAAACTCCATTCTGGCCACGCGAGAGGCAATGTCAGTGGGGGAACCTAGCGTCCGCGTTCCGAATATTCAATCGCCCGGCTGTCTCTGCGTGAGAGTCAGACCCAAGTTTTGCACTCAGGAGCCGGATTCGCAGCCGCCCACGCGCGCCCTGAGAACCCGAGGCGCCGTCTCTGGAACGGACCGGCCCGGTCCGTCCCGCAGCCCAGCTGGTCGCGGTCCTGTGCACCCGGCAAGCGGAATCCGCGTCGCCCGGCCGCCCCGCACCGTGGCGCGAACAATAAGCAGCCAGGGACCCACCCAGCGGCGAGCGCCCGAGCGGGACCCGTTCCGCTCCCACCCACGGCGACCAGGGGAGGCGGTGCCGGCCGTGGGACCCCGGCTCGCGGCCCGCCCTTGCTCCTCGCGGCACCCCGGTTACAGACGCTGCACCCTAAAGGAGAACCCCTAGAGGGGGCGGCGCGGGGTGCAGCCCGGACCCACCCTCCCGCTGGGGGCCGGCGCCCACTAGGCACGGAGGCTCCCCACACGTTTGGGGTGAGGACCAGAGGTGAGGCCGGGAGCCCGCGGTAAAGTGGCTTCTCCTCCCTCCCCGGCCTGGCGCGGCTCGGGGGGACGGAGCAGGGCGCGGACCCGGAGCCGCGGGGACAAGGACCTCGCTGCACCCCGCGCCCACAGCCTCCCCGGAACGCGAAGCCCGAGCTGGGGTTCCTCGGGTCCCGGGCACCGGCCACGAAGGAGGAGAAGGGGACAAGGAGGGGGACGAGAAGGGGCAGAAAGGCCCGACGCGCACTTACTTGGGCCGAGCAGGGCGCGCGCCGGACGCGGCAGGTGTCTGCGGCGCCGGGGAGCTGAGGGCTCCGAGGCTGCGCGGGTCCCGGTGCGCGCGGGACCTCCCCGCCTCTGCCTCCGCGGTGGCCGCGCCCGCCGCCGCCGCCGCCGCCGCCGTCCGCCCCGCGGGTCCCTGCGCCCTCCGCTCCCCGCAGACCACACCCTGCGCCCGCGGCCCGCGCCTGCACCGAGGCTCTGGCGCCGCTCGGCTCCGCGCCCCCCGCCCGCACGCACGTGCTCCGCGCCCCGCGCCTCCCCGCGCCGCTCCGCCCCGCCCGCCCCGCCCGCAGGAAGCCCGGGCCCGCGGGGCCGCGTCCTCGCCCCCTCCTGGCCCTCGGGACGCGGCTGCCTGCGCGGCGGGCGCTCGCGGTGCACCCCAGGTGGAGACGCCTTTGTAAACGCGCCATGAATCACTTTTAACATCACAGACTTGCGTCCCCGGGAGTCCTGCGGAGGAGCCGTTTACCGTTGGCCTTTGGGGTTAGACCGATAGCCCGGTTCTCTCCTATACAAAGGGCCCAGCAAAGTTCCAGAATGTTCTCAGCAGCCAGATCAAAACCGCACATCCCACGTGTCCACGGACGCCCCTCGCCCCTGTTATTGCTAGAGATATATTTTCATATTTTTTTCGTTCAGCAAAGTTAGAAGTTCCTAAGGCTTCGTGAAGACAGCTGCCTCCCCTAGCTATCTTCTCGCTTTACCATTGCCTCAACCACAGGGCAAGGCGTTTCTCTAGGTTGAACTTCACGGGCAGCTCCAAGAGTTGCCTTCAGGATGCAGCTTAGGCTAGAAATGCTCACGGAATGAACAGCCCTGGGAAGTCAGAACCGTGGGAAGACGACGTCCCCGCTTCTATTTCAAATAAAATGTTTATCTGTAGACAACCGAATACATTTGGTAGCTGGCTGAGTAACTTCTTGTGGATGCCTTGATTCCTGAAAACGTGCATTCCTTGTAGGTGTCAGCCTGCCCCTTCTGAGCTGAGTCCCTGGAAGGTTAATTAACTTCATGTGAAGCTCTTAAGTCTCTCCATGCCAGCAGGAGTTGTCTCCGCCTCCCTCCCTGCCAACCCTGCCCTTCACGCTGGGCAGAATCCCTCACATTATTTATTCTCTATTCTCACTGAGTGACCTGTTTGCTTAGACTGGCCTGGAACCTGGGAATCCCCCTTTTTCGCCCACCAGAGGCCTGGATCGTGGGCTTGTGCCACCACTGGTCCTGCTCACACAATACCTAACCAGCCACAGCAGGTTGCCTGCGCCAAGCAGAGCCGGCGTGAGTCTGCATGGGATATTTCCCTTCCTTCTCCTTTATTCGCTCTTAACACGTCTCAAAACTCAGATGTCTATTAAACTTAAAACTAGAAAGACCTTTTGTGCATCTGTCTTGCACAGCCATACACATTGGACCTTTTAATTCTTTGGGTTTTTCACTGAAAGAAGCAGTAGCTCGCATCCGTTAAGTTAGAGTGCTCAACAACGGCTCCAAGAACTTCACACACGGTAGCCCATTGCACTCTCAGTGACCTTTGAAGGCGGGGACGACTTCATGCTTAGGAAGCAGAGGTATAGTCCCAAAGCAGAACCCAGGGAAACACAGTTCTCGGAACAGAGGTGGGATGCTCAGCAAGCCACTTACTCTTAACCACCACACCGGGTTATCCCTTGCACTTAATAGATGCAACAGGGATTATGTAACAGGGATTACGCCTGTAATCCCTTGCACTTAACAGATGTTGATGACTGTTCTACAGATAAGAAATACTTATCCATCCACTTAGCTGCACAACATGAAGAATGTGCAATAGGAACTGCACAGATTTTCAGGTTATGAAGAGCATATGCTGGCCCACAAATGAAGAGGACTGCTCTCTTCAGTGCGTCATGGACGTGATGGTCTGTCTCCTGTATTTAACCAAGGGAAGGACTTGATCCAAGCTCATGGCCTGAGCTGCGCTCCTGTAAGACAACCCAGCCTCCAAGTGTGGATTCTTGGTCTTCATAATAAATGCAAGATGTCTCCGGCTACCCTTACTCCTCGGGAGCGTCCACCCAAGCCAGTGTGTGCTCTTTCAGCTGGCTCCTTGAGTGCCTGGCAAGCGCTGAGTCTCAGGTCAAGCTGACTGATGTTCTCCAGAGACACCCATAGCTTACCTCCTGGGATTAACTCCAGATATTAACTATCAGGGCAAAAATCAAGTGAATAAAAATGTAAATATGATGCACTTAAGCGTGTGGTGTTGGGGAGACTGTCTTGGATTCTCAGAGTGAGCTCTAAGTGCAACCTCCTGGCTTCAGAAGACGGCAGCTAAGGAAGATGTAACGCAATGCGACTGCAGAGACGAAGGCTGGAGTGCTGCAGCGCAAGCCAGCCCAGGCCAGTGGCTGCCAGAAGCTGGAAGAGGCAAGGCCAGGATTGCCCCCAGGTCTCCCCGAGGGAGCACAGTCAAGGTTCCACGTTGATTTCCACCCAGTACATGTGACTTTGCACATGTGGGATCTAAATCTATACAAAGCAATGGGTAAGGTCTTAAGGTACAAACTTGCTGGAATTTATTACAGTCACTAATGGAAACAAATGCAATCCTCAAATCTGGAAGATGGATTTCTATACCTGTGGAAGAAATGAAGGGAGATATTCCAATCATTGGTCAGTACCATCATCTGTGTCTGGTGAAACCAGTCAGCCAGGATAGAGAGGGGACATGTGGCTCTCAATGCCATATTATATAAAAACCATCTGATTTAGGCCCCATCATTGTCTCACATAATAAAAGTGCACAGTAACTGGGTACACTCATGTGATTAAGATAGACTTGATATTTTAACGATGTTATCAACTCTGCGTGCATGGAACTGAACACACATTGGTGGCTTAAATTTATCCATTTGATTTACTAGTGTTTTGTTTAGGATTGTAGCATCATTGTGCAGTAATGCAAAAAAGAGGACTTAATCAATAAAAATAAAGTTTCAGTCAAACACAATGAGCAGGCTCCAAAGATCTATTCTATAATATTGTAATATAGTCAGCAATCATGTACACCTACAACTAAGTGGTCTTACCACAATAAGGTCAAGTTTTAAAAATGTATCATCTAGTTTCATTTTAACTATAAATAAATTACTTAACAACACAATTACATTGAAGTAAAAGCATTGATTTTTAAATAATTTTTATGTACTTGTATAAGTGTATATAAATATCAACACTATAGACCTCAAAGAGAACCAAATTCATGAAATTCAAGATACTAAATTTAATTTAAAGTTGATGATTTTTTAAAAAGTGAAGCCAACATGGAAAAGACACCACTTCCAGTTAAATTTAAATTCAGATAAACAACTAATACATTTTTAGATGAGTCCATGCAATCTGAAGGGCCATACATTCTGTTTCTCAACTTCTTTCTAACCACACAATACTAGGAATTTGAAGACAGAGTTAAACTAAAACGCTATTCACTGCTTTTCTGAAATGCAATCTTTCATGAAAATCCTATGTCTTTATCTGCTAAATCTGACAACTCTATTTTAGGGTCTCCATTTTCTGTTGCATTTTTCTACTCATCCCACTCTCATTTTGTCTTATCTGGAACTAAGACATGCTTCCTTGAAGCAGGGCTGAGAGGAGGTTGTACACCTCTGTAGAGGCCCAGGATCAAAGCTTTCCTTCACTCTTCTGATAAGAAAGATGTGGCTTCTCTCAAATTTGGTCACACAGCCTGAGTTCCTTGACCAAATTAGCTCATTTCTTTTTATACAGAAGTCTTTAAGTCCACCCTGAAAAATGCCCAAAATCTTAACAATTCTGCAAGTACTGAAAATTTTAAGTTCAAATTCTCCTCCGAGACTCAAGGCAAAAATTCTGCTGTGAGCCTCTGTAAAAATCGCAAAGGAAGATGGATGTTTGCAATGCAAAACAGCATAAAGTAAATATTCCTGGAATAAAAGACAGAGATAAGGGATCTCATAGCAGGTCACACATAGTCAACATGTGGTTAGCACTATTCCATTGCCAGGGGCACAACCCATGGCATACACAGAGGAGAGTTAGTTTGGCTCATGGTTTCAGAGAACTTAGTTCACGCACATCTTCTGGCTCCAAGGAACAAAGGATATGATGGAAAGATACAGCAGGGTACAGCTACTCAGCCCAAGGCTTGCAGGAAGTGAATGAAAGAAGGAGCCAGGGAAAAGAACACATGCTTCCTGGTCATGCTGCTATGGACCCATGTCCACCACACAGGTGCTACATTCTCAAGAGGCAGTCAGCTCTGAAAACACCAGCGGATGAATCCACCGATCACCACAGTGCCCCATTTGCCAGGTACTTTCCATAAACCACACTTTCAAACACATGAGACTTTGGGGAACATTTTCTGTCTAGCCCATACCATCTACACTTGATTCCCAATTAGCTCATTTCTTTTTATACAGAAGTCTTTAAGTCCAACCTGAAGAATGGCCAAAATCTTAACAATTCGGGCAGTTCTGAAAATTTTAAGTTCAAATTCTCCTCTGAGACTCAAGGCAAAAATTCAGCTGTGAACCTCTGTAAAAATCACAAAGGAAGTTGAATGTTTGCAGTGCAAAACAGCATAAAGTAAATATTCCTGGCATAAAAGACAGAGATAAGAAGCTAAAAGGGATTCAGAATAAACAACATCAAACCTCAGCCAGGGAAACACCGAATCTTGTAGTTTACTGTGTAGCAACTGCAGCTGGTTATGGTGATGTGAGCTCCAAAGAACTAGAGCAGCCCAACCTCTATGGTCTTGCTAGTTGCACCCCAAATAGCTTCTCTGTTGAGTTGGTTCACCTCACTGCCTGGACTTCTTTAGCACATTTTCCTCCTTCCTCACAACTGTTAACTTTCTGTGACCTCCCCTGCACCTTAAGCTGTAGTCCTCCATCCTCAGCCTCTCAGCATCACACCCCCTCAGCTTTCACATGGCCCTCTGAAATCTTGCCCTGCTACAAAGTATCAACTTTTCATCTCTTTCTGTGTTTGTGCTGGGGAGGGAGACCAGGGACTTACGACTGAGCTACAGCCCTCGAATTATTTTTCATTTGAGACAGCATCTCATTCTGTTTTAGCTTTCCAGGCTGGGTTGAAATTTGCCATCCTTCAGATTCAGTCTCTGAGTTCCTAAGTTAATAAGTGTGCACCACCATAGCCCAGTTTTCAATAGAGCCCTCACTCCTAGCCTTCACTGCTCTCATTCCTTTCAATATTTTTGTTTTAGGAGATTCCACCAGACTCATCAATCTTGGTTCACAGCCTTCTATGGCTTCTCTTGTCTGTATCTTTGAACCTTTCCAAAGTTGTTCTTTAAATAAGTTCCGAAGATTTCTGATCTCCATAATCACATATAGTCACACAAGGACCCTACTTCTGGTACCAGTTTTCTGGATTACTCTTTTGCTAGTTAGTGACCAAAAATACATTACCCCAAACAAACAAAGGGGAAACTTATTTTGGCTGGTGGTGCCAAAGAACTTGTTTCATGTTTGGAAGGCTCCAGGTCAGAAATAGCATGGGAAGAATTCTAAAGATTCTGTGAAGGTGAGGGT
>PVKN010038261.1:0-11088 GCA_004027915.1 Capromys pilorides
AAAAAGCCTAAAAAATTAAAATAAACAAACTACAACTAGTTTATTTTGTAAAATCATTCAATGAACTTATGATACTTTCTCATCTTTTAGGCCTCTCCCAGGAGCATTGTGACACTGACACCTCACGTCTGCAGGAATATTGTTCTTCAAAAACAGGAGTGCTAAAAGAAAACATTATTAGGAATAAGACTGTTTTACTAAAGTAAAATGTCACTTTTACATAATAACAAGCGCTTAAAGCAACTTTTAAGAGAACACTGAAGTAAGCTTTACTATTGGCTAGAACTGTCAAAACTGTTCTCAATATAAGTCCTTATGGGAAAAAAAAAGAGAAAAAGTAAATATTATGACAAAATATATATAACATCTAAAATACAACTCTCAAATTGGCTTTTCGCAATCTCACTAGGATTCCCAGCAGAAAAACAGTCTGCGCATCCACCATTTAAGGTTTAGACGGTTTGGTTTAGGAGAAAAATCTAAATTGTATATATTAAAGAAGTTATGTGGGGCATGCTCTGTTCCTGTTAAAAACTGCCATGAAGTCGAATTCTCAGCGTCTGCACCTCTGCCTCCTTTGTCTGTGTGCTTTCAAAGTATATTCTGGGCTTATAGCTCAGTGGCACAGCGCCTGCCTGGCATCCATGATGTCCTGAGTTCAATTCCCAGTACTAAACTAAAGTAAACTAAACTAAACTAGCCTAAAACAAAATGCTACACTAGAATATGTCAAAGCACACCCACCACATGAGTGCTTTTCAGCTCATGCCATCTCCACGGTTCTAGGGAACAAGTCTGTTCCGAGGCCTTCTCTGGGGGAGGTCAGTGCCAGCCTCTGGGTGTGGCTCACTCTGTCCCTGGGTCGCCTTAACGGTTTCAAGACCTCACAGTGCCCTGTGGCGCTGGGAGGTGAGAGGACAAGAGGCTTTTCTGTCTCGTGAACCTTGAGCAGCCTGGGGACAAGAAGCTGCCACCCTTTGTCCAGCTCAGTCTCCACACTGACATTTGCAGGTCAAAGCTAAAGGTAACAGGAAAGAGGACTCCTTGGCCCCCTCTGGCACTGTCTGGCACTCTCCGTGACACAGGGAATGCTGTGATGGGCCTGGCATTGTCCACATTCCTGGATTCCTTGGTGAGATACCGTCTGACAATGGCAACCCTTTTAAAACCAGCTCTATTTCTACTGGTGATTTTCATGGTACATGGAAGTGACCTAGGGGCTCTGAGGAGTCCTTCTGGGTCACTGTGAGGGGAAACGTGGGAGACTCAAGGCTGGGTCAAGGAAGGGTTATTCCTACCCTTCCCATCAATTCTGTTTTGTACACTGAGATTCAGGTAAGATTTCTCTAGAAGAAAGAATTCTACCATGTTTTTAGTCTGTGAAAACCAGTATTTCCAGTTTATCCCACACAAGTACAAACTGTCTCTTTCAGAGGCTAGAGGCCGGAAGGATGCCTTGACGTGGCAAGGGAGGCAGCCTCCGTCGTGACATCTTATCTTTCCTCTGCCAAGTTAGATCCAGCGGTCCTAGACACCTCAGAACACAATCTGTTCCGAATGACCAAGGTGGCTGTTTCTCCTAACACTCTTCCCTGCCTTAGTCAGTGCCCATCACCGAGGTAGTTAAGACATTTACCTGACAGGACGTCGTGGAAGCAATTGAGAACAGTGGTTCCTGGCTGGATCCACGTAAGGGGAATCTCTTCTGGCTTAGGTGAGCCTAAGATCACAATGTCAGCCTCATGAAGCTAAGGGGAAAAAGAAAAAACACATACACACATTTTAATCTGCAGCAAAAAGACGTGGTCAACTACTGATGTAACTAATAGGGAATATCACAGATTCAGAGTTTTGCTCCCAATTGAAGACACGGGTGGAATTGCTTGTTGTCCCCTTTCAAGCACGTGTAAGTACAGAGAGTGCCTAAGACCTCCTAAAAAGAAAAGAAAGAAACTGCAACAACGTCTTCAGGGTCTATGAGGTATGTTCAAAACACAGTAAATACTTACGTTTAAAATTTTGTTATATTTGGGGCCAGGGAGATAGCTCAGTGGCACAAGTGCTGCCTGCCAAGTATAAGATCCTGAGCCCACCCTCAGTTCCGCAAAATAAATAAATAAATTTAAAATGTGTTACAGCAAAAGACACACTAGCATTAAGTTCACTGAAAATAAACCCCCTTGCTCCAAACACACCCATCCCCTCTTCCTGCCACCTCCTGAAGGAGTGCTGGAAGCCTTCTCTGGAGTTTCTGTAGTTGCTGCTGCTTTGGTTGCTTCCATGTCTTACACTGACATGGCATGTGTACCCTTCATGGTCATTTTGATTTTAGAGAAGCGTCAGAAGTCACGCAGTACCACAGCCAAGGAATAAGGCAGATGGCGCTCAGTGGCAGCATTCTTCATAGTTTCGGTCACATCTCAGAAAGACACTCATGAACAAGGACGGTCAGAACTGCTTCAGAAAGTGACAAGAATGGGGGGATAAGCGCATTGAAGCAAAGGGAGTAACTTTAGCGGGACTGGTGGTGAAGTATCTTTTACTGTAATCTTTTTTTTTTACTTAAACATGTACCATATTTTTTTGGTTAACACTTGTATACTTTTTTACCACCAAATGTATAAAATAAAGAAAAGGATTGCTGGGCCATGGTGGTGAACGCCTGTGATCCCAGCACTCAGGAGGCTGAGGCAGGAGGATCAGTAAGAGTTCGAGACCAGCCTGGGCCACAAAAATGAGCTTAAGGGCAGCCTGAACTGCATAGCGAGACTCTGTCCCAAAAAGACAAAAGAGAAAAAAAGAAAAAAGAAAGAAAGGGTCAAGGGTTTGACTGATGGACACAAGAGATGGAGAAGACAGTAGATGTGGGTGACATCTTCATGTATGCAGTGGCCTAGGAGAAAACAGAGGCTGTGGTGATGCACCGTTAAAATGAAACCCACAAGGAACTTCTGTTATATCCATGGAAGGCAAGGCAGGAGCAGGGGAGAGAAAGCCATTTGCCTTGAGGCCCCGGCTAACTTTTTGTCCAACCGCTTATTTTTCCCTGCTAAGGAAGAGTTAAGAGTGGAGCCAATATTGCAAAATAGCAGGCAAGTGCACTCTGCTTGCATTTTGATGCTATCACACTGGAGAAGCAGGCCTGGCTACTTCTAGAAGCAGAGCAAGAGGCTGGGTGAAACCTTACAACCGTGACCACCTGTCCAGGCATCACAGAGCCACCGATGATTTCAAACTGGGCACACAAACAGAGAAACAGTCACACTAGGAGTCTCAGACCCATGGAGAAAACAGGCGACTGCATAGGTCAGGTGTGACTCCTGGTGCTGTGCCCCTTTAGTAGAGCAGGAAACTGCAGTTCATGAAGCTTAAGTAACTTCGTGCAGGTCCTGATTCTTCTCCCACTATATCCAGGCTTGGAGATACTCTCAGGGTTCAGAGCAAGGAAAGCTGCTATCCTGCACGCTTCCACAGCTAACCTTTTCCCCATTTCACTGCTCCCCGGCTGTCTGCAGTCTGTAGGCTCAAAGGGAGGCGCAGAAGAGAAAATATTCCCACCCCATTACCACCACCGCCTTCCCCACAGCCGCACAACTGCACTCTGCATTCTCAGTGTGGTTAGGCTGCCCCGGATACTCAGGCAGAATGGACGAGTTCATGTGCCTGAATGCTGAACCCTGGGCTGAGGGATGCATCTGCTGATACAGTTTTAGGAATCTTAGAACAAGATCCGCGACAGTACAGCTGGGTTTATGAACAAAGAACTCAATGTCAAGGACAGCCCCGTGCCCCCGTGACAGGTGGAGCAGTGGGATGACAATGTGTCTTTTCACAGGGCTGACAAAGCCAACTTTTAAAAGGTAGAACCCAAGAGATACTTGGTCACCTTGGTCACCCAAATAGGGAAAAGTACTTCTGCTTTTCAGCACCTTAGCTTATTCTTATTACGGCATCTGAAACGGAAAACCACACTGGAATTATATCATACTGAATCTATGGATTAATTACACTGAAAAAGAAATCCCTACCCAAACATCTGCCTACATACTGTTCTTTTTCTATGCTATAGGGCCAAAAACTACACAAAGTGTGCAATTAATATCCCTAGCAATCTGGCTCCTTGCAGCTAACCATGATCTCTACAGATAGATCTGAAAAGGAGCTAGGCTTTTGGTGATTTTATATTTAGGGGGAAAAAGTGTTCTGGCAGCAAAAGGATTTTAGGCATCTGTTTAAAAACTGTATTTCCTCATTTACGTAAATAGATGACTGCCATAAATCCATCCCTAGTAATCCTCAAAAGAAACACAAATGTTCAAGGCTTGCTGCAGATGAGCAGATATGAAACACCTCTTTGCTAGATTTTTAGGCCCAACAGCAACAAAAATCAGAACATGTTATACAACATCTATGAAAAGGAGATGGTCTTAGGAACAATGCGGAAAGGTTCATTTTAGGGAAAAAAGAAACCAGAATCACAGAACACACAAATTCCCTAAGAATACTCAGGTTCCCCAGGTTCCTTTGATACAATCTGTTCTTTTCATTACCTATAAATCTTGGGAGTCTCACTTGGCCCCTCAACTCTGTAACTACACACAATGCTAGAGTGGGCTGGGCTAATAAGCATCTGGGGGACAGTTAATCCCACAGAGAAAAGACACAAACCTCCTCCCTCAGCCATGATCACATCATAGATGTTAATTCTTTCTGGAAAGGAAAAGTGCTAGATGCTTAGATCAATAAACAACCCACCGAGGACGAGGGAAGAGTTTAATGAGCTCAAATTCAGGGAGAATTATCGTCTCACTGGCTGTTCTTGCTTTCCTCTTCCCACATGGGAAAGGCCCTGGCCACAGCTTGGCTTGAAACTTTACCTCATAACAAAATATTGCTTTCTCGGTGGAGACTGGAGTAGGGTAGCTTAAAGTGTACCACCCACTCCCCAGGCAGAGGGCCAAATGTTAAAACAATAGTAAGAAGCCACAATAGCCATGAGGTGCTTGGGAGTGGGGGAGGGGGAGGGACAGCACCCCAATAACATGGAAACTACTCTTCTTTAACTGGGTGATCCTTGAAGGAAGGGGGCAAGTGTCAGAGTATGGAGAAAAAGGGACAGAGGACAGATGTGATCTGACAGCGATATGGAATGATACAGTCTTATATAGCAAATGCAATGCATTTGAAAAGATTTTAACTAGAGAAAGCATCATACCACTCTCTGGTTATAAGAGCCTTTATCTCTTATTATCAGTGTTCTTGAAGGATGCATGAGTCTCAGAAATGAAACAAAATGGGAAGAGAGAGAGAGAGAGAGAGAGAGTGTGTGTGTGTGTGTGTGTGTGTGTATGTGTGTAGCCAGCTCAGCTCACCCTGGGGGCAGGGCTGGTGCAGCATATGGTGACAGGGATCAAACCACAGTCTCTGTGCTTGCCTAAGCAGGTGCTTCAGACTGCTGAGCTATCTCACTGGCCTGGAAGATTTTTTTTCCCAAGAACTGTGGTTTTTATTGCCTGAGACCTATGAGGACTGTTTCTATATAATTTGAATACTACAAGCACAATTAAGGAAACGAGGGCTGGCCTGATAGCTCAGTAGACTAAAGCACCTGCTTAGGCAGAGCACCCTGGCGTGGCCGTGATGGCCTTGCCCCTAGGGCGTGCTGAGATGGCGACTGAGACTGGGCATAGGGGCGCACACCTGTGATGCCAGTGCTTGGGAATCTGAAAACAGGAGAATCACTGTGAGTCTGATCTATACAATGAGACTGTGTAGACTCTGTACTAAAATTAAAAAAAAAGAAAGAAAATGAAGTTCAAAATGAAGAACATTACTTTTAAAAGTTAACACCTGCATTTCTAGCAAAGATGTGCTTTTAAAATTAAAATAACTAAAGAGACCAAAGGGACTTCAAGATTCTACAGTGAAAATAGTCACTTGACATTTCTTGAGTGTAAGCTGTGGCAGACACAGAGCTAGCCAAAGATTTGAAAATAAAAATCCAGTTTCTGACTGTGAGATTTCAGAGCTGGGGTCTTCAAGATGGTAGCGTTGGGGGCGCAGGACAAAACAAGGGGAGGAAAAAACATTAAACCTTTGATTTCTATTTTTCTCATACAACCTGACAGTAAGCTTTACTGGTTTTTAACATCTAGATAGACACTGGCATTCTTGATAGGTCTCAGTGGAGAGGGCTTCTGAGGAGGAGCAGTGCTGACATGTACACGGGAGATCCTTTCACTTGGTCTCCCACTTTCACCAAACTGGGGTGCACCGTGATACCATGTTGAGCCCAGCAACGTGGTTTTAGGGATCACGTTACGTCTACCACAGATTCTTCAAAACCCCTTGTAAGGTCATAAGAAGGGGCTGTAGAAATCTTATGTGACACAGAGGCTTCCTGATCATCTCTCAGGCAAAGTCCTGGAAAGAATTTGATGTTTTTCTTTTTTATAAAATGTCATTTGTCTTTAATAAAATGTCAAATTTCCAAATTGGTCGAAGTTTTCTTAAAAAACAGGCCAAGCCACTCAGATTGGGCTATGTTGAAACGTCTGCCCATGTACAGTCAGGGCTGCTTCAGGAAGAATCTTCTGGAAACTGAACTATGAATGGGCTGGGAGAAGTCAGAGGGAGAAGAGGAAAGGAAACAGTGAGATACTGGAATGCTGGCGTTGGGCAGGGAGCCGCATGCCCAGATCTAGGATAGAGAGCAGTCGGGGAACACGGGCACAGCTGGTTACCCACTGACACACAGACAGAGGTTAAAGCCAGAAGCTTGTTAATGTTTCCCAAGACAGACAGCAATGGAAAGGAAAAGAGGCTCAAGGGTGTCCTAGGAAATACTGCTCTCACATGGTAAAAGAGGAGGCAAGGATAGAGTCCATGCTGCGACCAGGAGTAAAAAAGCAGAAAGGGCTAAAATTTACCTGCAATTAAAGGGAAGGGCTGTGACACAGGTGTATATGACATCTAGTGGGTCAAGCAAGACAAAAAGAGAAAAATCCATTTCCATGGATATGGAATTCATTGGCGACTTTACTGTACCAAACACACATGCTAGGGTCTGCACGAATGTTGTCTGCATATGGAGATTTCCCTCAAGCAGGATTTTTCATGAGCAGAATCTCTGTTAATTTGTGAGTTTTTCTTTTTCAGTGTTCCTACCTCAGCCTCCACTGCTGGGATTACAGGTGTGCTCCATCATTCCTGGCTGTTCATTAAGCTTTCAAACTTGTCATGTGTAATATTTTATTTGACATTAATGAAAATCTATCTTAAGATTGGCAGACATGACTGTAACCCCAGCACTCAGGAGGCTGAGGCAAGAGGATTACCACAGTTCCAGGCCAGCCTGTACTACATATCAAGACCTTGTTTCAAAAAAAACCAAGGCCAGCCAGATAGCTTCATTGACTAAAGTGCCTACTTAGGCAGAGCAGTGGCCAGGGTTCGATCCCCAGTATGCACGTGCCTGTAATCCCAGCACTTGGGAAACTGAAAACAGGAGGATCACTACAAGTCTGATCTGTGTAGTGAGACCTTGTACTAAATACACTGAAACAAAGCAAAACAAAACTAAGGTTATTGCTCTGTAGCTGTGAATTGGTCGGGACAATCTGCTGAAACAGTAAGCATACTCCCAAATACAAACCTTAAGGTAACTGTGTCCGCTTGCCAATCAGAATGTTAAAGCATTCAGCTGTTTTCATTCAGATGCGGTAATATTTTGGCAAGATAAGAGGATGACAATCGCAGCAAAAGGTATTTCCCCCACTTTGCGCCCTCCCAATGACCTCATCCTGAGAGAATTTTTCCCCCTTTCAGGAACTGAGTGTATTTCTTTTTTCCCTCATTTGTGATCAGTAAAACAGATTATTAGCTCTTAAAGTTGTAAGACTTCTCTTGTGGCTATTTCATAAATCAGCAAGACTACACGCCAAATGGACAACTGAGAGCTATGATTTCAGTATGCATCTACCAAATCCCCCCAAAGGATAATAAATGACCTTCGTTTTCTTGGATGTTCCTTGGTTCTGCTCTAACTTCATAATTCAACTGCCTGATGTATGAAAGAGAATATCAAAGATTTGCAGATGTGTCCAAAACGCTGAAGAGGCAGCCAATCCCTCTTAAAGCAAGTTTGATACTTCCAAGAGTTATGACAGATGATAAAAGGGAACGCTGCTTCAAGTCTGGTAATGGTATGCGTTGGACAACTGATAAAAAGCTATCCCTTTCCTCACACTCAAGGAAGAAACTAGAACTCAAAAGTAGGGCAGAGAGGAGTGGGGTGTGAGGATGGGTCCTTCCTCACAAGACACAGCTGTGGAGTAGCGCAGGGCAGAATCGCCTGGGGCGCGGTGCCCACAGCACCACCCAGCAAGCTGGGCTCCGCAGCAGTGCGCAGGCACAGGTCACCACTCAGGCGCAGGCCCCGCTCGGGCTGCCTGCTGCTCACCTCCAAGCAGGCAGGGTGCTCACAGGCAGTCAAGGCTACACTGCTGTGGGAAACACCGCTTTGCATCTCCTAGGGTTTGTGCCTTCCTGTTCTAAACCTGAGGCTGCACACCCACAGCTCAGATTTCTGCCCTCTGCTTTGGTGGAGGAGCGCTCCTGGCCTGGGCCCCGCCCCTGAGAAGCCAGGAAGACAGGCAGGCGTCCAGGGGGTGCAGGTTAGGACCTTACTGTGGAGCCGCACCGCCTGGAGTCAAGCTCAGACTGCTCCTGCCCAGCGACTGCCAGCGTCCAGGCTCTCCTGTGAGCACAACGCAAAGAGGCTCGGAAACAAAGCCTCTATGCAAATAAAAAGTGCTCTTCTGTTATGGATGAGGTAAAAGACCTCCCCTTTAAAAAACTCTGGGTTTGAAAAGCACTCCCTTTTGGGTACAAGCAAAGAAAGCACACAGATCAGGTGTAAGGGGAGTACGGGTGATGTTACTGGCTGGGAAGCACGGGCTGGAGCTCTTCACTTAGCACTGGTGACAGCTCTTTCGAGAAATACACATCTCACTTCCTGCCTGGCCCCTCAGGACTACGCCCGCTTGGTGGCTGAGGTTGAGCTGAACCCCACAGCCCAGAGGGCCTCAACGTCCAGATAAGATTCCCACAAATGAGACACTACAATAGTGTCAACAGTCCAGCTGCATACTGGTTAAACAGGTTCCATGGCCCCACGACTCGACACTGTTTCCTACGTTACACACTGCACGTTCAAACTAACCTCTGTAACCCTTGGAGACTGACAGAGCCTATGTTGCCTAGAAGATAAAGGAAGGGCATCTGAAGGGAAGGGGATGTAGAGAAATGGAAGTAAATGGTATTTTCATTACATTTTTTTGCTTATATGCTTGATACAAGAATAATATATGTAATCTCAGCACATGGGAAGCTGAGGAAAGAATATCACGAGTTCAAGACAAGCCTGGGACATATAGCAAGCCCTTAACTCAAGAGGGAGGAAGGGAGGGAAGAAGAAAAAGGAGGAGGAGGAGGAGGAGGAGGAGGAGGTTGAGAAGGAGGAGGAGGGAGGGAGCATTTGTCCTAAAGTCTAGCTCCTCACCTTACATTTTGAATCATATAAATTGTCAATTACATGGCTCTACCTGACCTCATGATCTCATGCCCACTAGTTTCTTTCTTTTCTTTTTTTTTTTTTTTTTTGTCTTTTTGAGACAGGGTCTCACTATGCAGTTCAGGCTGGCCTTGAGCTCACATTTTTTTTTTTTTTTTGAGCTCACTTTTGTAGCCCAGGCTACTCTCAAACTCATATCCATCCTCCTGCCTCAGCCTCCCAAGTGCTGGGATTACAGGTGTACGTTACCATGCCAGGCATGTCCACTAGTTTCAATGTATTCTTTCACAAATCTTTTCCTCAACACTATTAGGAAATACAATGCATTGATATCTTCGCTTTTTTAAAAAAGTTCTAATCAGTTCCTTCCCTTGCACTGATAAGAAATGCAAAGACCAGGCAGGAGCCAGGGGGAAAAGAATGGGAGCAAACACCCAAATGCACGCTCAGGTCATAAATATGCAAAGACTGTCACAGAAAGTTCAGAGGTGACAGGACTTGGTACGTGACATTGAGGAGCAGTAGCATTTGTTCCTTTTCTCCACCCACCCTTCACAGGCAGGGGTGAGGGGTCACAGTGATAATGCTGTGCTGTCCCTCCCCTCCTAGAGGGCAGACACCGTCCCTCCTAAAGAAAGTGCACAACTGCTGGGTGACAAATCCAAGGCCTCAGTCCGCTTCAGCCTGCCTCTCTCACCAAGGGTCTCCAGGATTAGAAATGGCTGGAATGAAACAATAATGAACAGACTCCGCAGTCTGATTAGCTTGGCCTCTCTGATGTTCCACATCTGATCTGGGAGGTGCTTTTTATTTTAAAGTTTGGAGATCAGACTTCACGTCAGTGCCTGGGGTAAAAGCCGACCTGGATGATGCTGGGAAACATGGGCTGCTGCGTAGCACTTGCACTGTTCTCCAGTTGTGTGATCAGTGGGAAGTTCTGGAACTGTCTCCTCTCACAGTCCTGCCCCACAGTTACACTGCCTTGCTCTTTCCTCCTCTAGCTAAACCAGCCCATCGGCTTAAGCTCAGCCTCCCATCAAGTCATGATATGTAACAAGTTCATTCCCAGGGGGTGATGAGGTAGCCTCTAGTACAATTCCCAACAGCCCTTACTGTCCACATTCTTTTTTTTTTTTTTTTTTTTTAATGTATTTGGTACAGGGTCTCCCTAGGCAGCTGGGACTCGCAGTGATCCTCCTATTTTCACCGCCTCCCCAGCACTGAGATTACAGGCATGTGACACCACGCTCCTAGAGCCCCAGTCCCTGCGCTTGTAGGTACTTAGTCTGCTGCGCTATCTCGCCAGCCCTACTGTCCACATTCTTATTAGCATTCTGGTCTTCATCCTGAGAATCCCCCCCGAAGCTCTGCTCACTCCAGGCTCTCTCCAGCCTGCTTCTTCACTTTTCCAAGCTCCTCCCACAAAGCCATTTCAAAGGCCTTGGAACCTTATCTGGAGGTACAATCACAGTCATGACCACATGTCTAAGCACCAGTTTTCTGCTAGCTTTCCA
>PVKN010038262.1:0-11021 GCA_004027915.1 Capromys pilorides
AGAGAGAGAGAGAGAGAGAGAGAGAGAGAGAGAGAGAGAGAGAGAGAGAGAGAGAAGGTCAGGATTGGCCTGAGCCGGCTATCATAAAGTGCACCAACCACTCACCTTTAGCCCAGGAGACCACAAAAGAGAGGGGACACTTTAATGCCTTTGAAACCATCCAGGGAAATCAAAGGCATCACTTCCAATCCTACCTTTATAACTAGAAGCCCATTGATCAGTGTAGGCAAAGGGATAGCACATCAAGGGGAAAAGAGCATTCAGAAAGAAGTGCAGTTTGATCCATACAACTTCGCGATCCCTAAAAGCTCAAATCCTGTGTGAGCGAGAGAATAAATCAGCACCTGTGTCGGCTGTGAAGCATCTCATTCATGAGGGACAAGTCGGGAGTCACCTCTGGTTGCAATTAATTATCAAACACATTTGAGTTAAGCGACTTCTTCACCTAGGCAGTGACCTATGTCTCGGCGGTGAACAATGTAGCCACAGAAATTCTCTATTGTATGATATCTAATTTCAGAGCCAGGGCCCTTCTTTTGCTTCCCGATGTCTGTGAAATTGGGTACCACTTGGTTTTTCTGGGACTCAGTTGACTTAAAAAGTTGGAGCTGGAAGAAGAGGTCTCAAAAGAAGTTAAAGTTGAACTATGGAATCAATACCATCTTGATATGGATTAGTCACATTGCCTGAATCCTGTGAGCCTTACTTTTATCTGTATCTATAAAATAATTGCCCAACTTAACAGGTATATATACATATATGATATGACTAAAAATGTTCAGAATTTCAAAAGAATATTTCAGTGTTTGATTGCCACCGAAACACTTTCATTTCCTCTGACACCTGTTGCCGTTGATTACAAGAGTTATTGTAAATGTCCACTGAGATGAGTTTTCACAGCACTTGCAAACCTGTATATAGATGTGAGGAAATGTTATTCGTGACATTTCAGTCATAATTCTTAGGAATGGGATTAAAAAAAAGAATAATCCTTATCGCAGTATTTGTGTTCTAAGTATCAGACTGAGTGATAGAGATTTGAAATTAAGGAGAAAACACACCCTGTCCCTAAGCAAAATGATTGTACAGAGACTTAAGGACCATACCCTTAAAAATGTATAAAAGTAAGGACAAATATAAAAAAAATCGGTAAATAATAGTGTGACTAATTAATAACTGTGATTATGTTGATCCACAACACTGTTCACTGAAATGGGTTTGCTTTCTATTTCACTGTTAAGTAAATCAGATTATTTTTATTGGACATAAATTTTAGTCATATCTTTTATATCATAGGCAAAATGGAAAGAAAAAGAATAAATTTTATCTCAATTTGGGAGAAGCTGAAAATATGATTAATGATAACGGAGCGTATAACAGAAGAGCCATCAGAGCATACTCTTTTTATCTCTTTTCCTTTTTTCAATTTTCTTTTTATCTGTTTCCCTAACACTTCAGTTTCTTGCTATAATGTTTCTTGTGTTTTTCATTTAGCTTGTTTCCTCCTCAGCCATTTTGCACACCCACAAAAAGATCCACCTCTTTAGAAAGCAGTAAATCAAGCCACATACTTGTGCGAAGTTGTCAGTAATAATAAATCTCCGTAATGTGGGTTTGGAGAATGCTTTTACAACTGCTTCACTGATCCCCCACTATTATTGAAATTTTAAGAAGCAATTCGTTAAAAATTTGAACTTTACCAAAGCAGTGAAAAATGATAATTTTTAAATTCAATTTCGTATTCCTGAAAGTCCTCTTGATAAAGTTTGGGGGGAGGGTGGTAAAAGTCATGGAAAAAGGTTTTTTAAGCCACTGAGGTACCACTTCACAAAATGATGTTGACCTGTCAGTTGCACCTCTTCTCCTCTGTGGACCTGCCTCCATTCTAAAGGCGAGATATACATACTGGCATGTATTAAAATAGTCTGAATCAAATTATCATCTACTTGAGAGAGGGCTGTAGCACAGGGATGTCTCCATGACTCAGAATTCCTCAGAGAGGAACTGCAGTGTCAAACTTGTGATATGGTGTCAAGATGAAATATGTTTTGAATTTTATTAATAGTATGGAGCATATTTCATTGCTCATTCAAGTGTCATGCCAGAACTCTGTGAGTGTTGCCAATAGAAGCGGGCGGAGATCAACACTTTTTTGACACTCTTGCTACCAAGTGCCTATAAAATGTTTATACCTATAATTGTGTCAAATTATGTTAATTGAGCACTGGAAAGACACTACTAAGTTCAAGTATTCAAAAAGTATATTTCTCAGAATCTCATGGGGCTCTTCACCCTGGATACTTGGGGGACCTTTTTTTTTCTTCCTCTAAAGCACAATGTCTTAAAGTGTCATCTTGGTCTTAATTTAATTTTGAAAAGTAACTGCTGGGAACCCAAACTCATTTAAATTCTTGATCATACATATATGAAGGATTAAGGGTTTTACTAGCCCATACATTTTTCTTTTAACAGTTGTGTTACTATTAGTTAGGATATATTTCCTTTAAAGTGTGCGTGTGCGTGTGTGTGTGTGTGTGTGTGTGTGTGTGTGTGTGTGTTAAAGATACTTCAGGCTCAGCTCAGGGTCTTTAACACCAGTAGGAGTTAACAATAAATCAGGTATGACTGTGGATCAGGAAGAAAACAAAATCAAATGTTGGGTCCTGGGAGAGATTCGTTTTTTCCTAACCCCTTTTCTCAGGTCAAAATAAATAGAGATTTTTTTCTGAATGTCATTACAGCTTCAATGACTTCCCAACCTGATGGGAGAATATTCTGATTTCAGGAATCCAGATAACAATCCATGAGTTCCCGAATTCTGACCAAATATTCTATTAAAATTATTTCTCTACTTTTCTGCTGAACTGTATTTAATCCTTTGTGTCAATGTGCTGAGGAAGATAGTAAAGATATATCTGAACTTTGCCTTAAACTTCTTTAATCTTTTTTTTTTTAAGCTCTCATTCATGTAACACAGCTCCAGCAATCTGATTTCAACACCCCGCCTCCTGGGGTAGAAAAATACTCAGATTTCCAAGTTCAGAGACCAGTGTGAAACTGGTTCTCCTCCACCAAAGAGCATTTCGCTTCAGCCGCGGGCTCTCCACAGTGCCCCCTGCAGGCCTCTCAGTTCCTTTCAATTCCAGCGGCAATAAAGAGGTCTTTTGTAGTGGATGAAGCATCCTAGAGCTGACGGGATTGGTAATGACACGAGGCACAGGTAGTGACAGAGAAATTCTACCTGGTGTAGAAAAAAAAAAAAAAAAATTCATCAGCCCTTTGATGAGGACAGCATATGCCACCAAGATCGCACTGGCCTGTCGCCTTTGTTCTCTGTGCTGGCTCCACGCGCAACTTAGAGACCATTTCATATCCTATTTCATTTTCAAGGCCCTTAATGGTGTGGGACTCAGCTACGGAAGAAACCAACTGATACAGCATGTTCTGCCTCATCTCTTCTGTTTTCTACAGCACAAATGGAAAGATAAATCTCTCCAAAATGTTCGCTTGCAGGCCTGAGAGTTCATTTCTGGCCCTTGTCTCTGCCTTCCCAGTTCCAAGAGCGCTCTCCAGTGTGAAGCAGGCCTGAGTCACTCCGCCTGCAAATGACGAAACCCACTGCTCTGTCGTCCCTCCCGTCTCCATGCAGGGTCTCTTATCTCTGCTAAGATAGAAGTCACTTTTTCCCATGCCGCTCTGCTACACTTCTAATATTTTTTTTTTGCACAAGAAATGATGCATTGCCATAGCAGGGATGCTCCCATGCCTACCGATATCTGCTGGCAGATGGAAGGCAAGCCGGAGCTCTCCAGGCCTGAACTGACAATTAAAACCTCCAGCCCAGATTGGTGGTGATTACTGTCTACCAGTTATCCAAAGGCTTTATGACCCAAGCTGACAATGACAGCCCATGCTATGGCAACAAAACCAAATCACATGGAAGCACACACTTGATAAAGAGCCTTTCATTTATATGAACAGCTTTAGTAATTAGTTTCTTTGTAACAGAAAGAGCAAGAGAGTGATAAATTGTACTCGACTACAATCGTATGACAAAAACGGTGGAATGATTTTTTAAAAGCCTTAGCCCTCCAGAACCGAGATAAAAATTATTATCATTCCTGTGAACAATGTCTTTAATTGTCTTGCTGATCACCTTTCACAGGAGCTGAAAGAACATCATGCTATGTGGGAAAAATGTCATTGGTACACTCAGTGTCTTCATACCATGTAGGCTGAGTTTCGTTTGCTTGGAAACTGGCTAGACAGTGAAGAACATTGGGTTGTTGGCCCTACAGCTATAGCTATGACTCCTAGAAACGGGCAGAACCCAGTGTGCTAAGCAAACTATTTATTTATTTATTTATTTATTTATTTATTTATTTATTTATTTTGGTGGTTCCGGAGTTTGAACATGGGCCATGGAACTATCTCCCCTGGCCCTGTGCTAACCAAACTTAGATCTGTCACCAGTGCACCTTGCTTCTCTCTGGAAGCCTGTAATCTCTCACAAGAAAAAGGATTTTTGTTACCCGTGGCACTTCAAGCCAGCAGCATGTCTCCGTGGTCATCTTATCAAGCAGAGGGTACTTCTCTCAGAAAGTAAAGATAAGGCAACAAACTAGAAAGAGAAATATGAAATAATCAAAATTATTTTAATAAATTGGGACTTAAATTTCTGTAGGGTTAATCTGTATGCTGTCAGAAACTAAATGAGTGCCTTTTGAAATAAAATGATGGATGTTTCTTAAATAGATGCAGGGGCTATCAATGGCCAAAGGTTGAAAAAATTAAGATTTAAAAAAGCAGCATTGGATTATAACTCAAAGAATAAAATAAATGAGTGCATATCAACCAACAGTCAAAAACAGGGAAGATGATAGTCTGTCATTGAAAGGAATTCTAAATATTTTACATAGATAGGCTATATTTAGGAAACGGAGGATACTTCCTTACCCTGGAAGTATGGACTGCTTGTGACTTGTTTCAAAAGGTTCAATACGGAAATATGGAAATATGACAAAAGACTAATTCGGCTAGGTAATCAAGGTTAATATCAACAGTGACAAGTCACACTGATGTATACTCTCCAAGTCTGTAAAGAAATGGCATTTATCCTCTGTGACTTTCTTCCCAAGAACTCATAGCTCCAGCCTAATCATGAGAAAGACATCAGACAAATCCCATTTAAGAGATGTCCAGGGGCCAGGGACACAGCTCAGCAGCATGAAGCACCTGCCAGGCAAGGGCAAGGTCCTGCTTTTGATTTCTGGGAGGGAGGGAGAGAGAGACAGAGACAGAGAGACAGAAACAGAGACACAGACAGAGATACAGAGAGAGAGAAAGAAAGAGACAGAGACTGAGACAGAGAGACAGAGACAGAGAGACAGAGATAGAGACAGAGACAAAGATAGAGACAGAGAGAGACAGAGAGACAGAGAGAAAGAGGGAGAGAGAGATCCATCCCACAGAGATACCCGATGAATATTCTTCAATACTACCAGTCCTCAAAAACAAGGGACCTGTGAGAAGCTGGCACAGTTTTAAGCCTAAGAAAGAACCACTAGTAAATTCCATGTGGCATTCAGGAAGAGAGCTGAAGAAACAATAAGGACAGGAAGAAAAACATAAAGAGATCTGAATGAGGTATGAACTCCAGTTAAAATAAGTCTCAACATTTTCATATTAAGGTACTATGTATTATGTAGTAATATTGTATTATGCATAGTGTATAATATTAGTAATAGGCTATGAAATACGCAATATTAGGGAAAACTAGGTGCAGGATAGGTGAGAACTCTTTATAATAGTTTCACATTTTTTTCTGTAAACCTAAAAGTCTGCTTAAATATTTAATCTCCACAATGCATGGAATCTGCCTGCAGTGTGCTTCCACCACAGAGCTAGTATTGTCCCGCCTGGGCCCCCTTGCCTCACATTGCAGATGTGTGCTGCCTCCTCTACACGCAGATACAACGTGCTATCGTGGTCCGTGTTACTATTTAACACAGTACCTCTTCTCCTGTCCCTTTTGGACTTAGGAGTCGTCCTATCACTTGCCCCGCCCGGTGAAACAGCCAAGAAAGAAACAGACATCACTTGCAGGTGTGAGACGGACTAGCTACTGGCAAACCCACCGCCCTCGCGGCTGCCTGCCGCGGTGGAGAAGGAACACAGTGGACGCGAAGCTCTGCAGACCGGGTCTCTAAGAGCCGCCCGTGAGCTGGTCGCCCTGCTGCCCTGCACTCGCAAAGAAGCGGGCTTCTGGGCACAAGGGCCTGCCTGGCAAATGCAGAGTCGTGAGCTCAAACCCGGGTCCAGCAAAAAAAAAAAAAAAAAAAAAAAAGAAAGAAAAGGGCTTTTGTGGACTAGGCAGCCAGAACTTGCAGCCTGAGCTGGCCGTCCCTGCAGACACATTCGCACACTGCCCGCTCACCTGAGGACACAGCTACTCTCAAAACCAGCATCACAGCGGAAAGTTATTTCCACAGGGAATATGTGTTTATCACAATGTGATGCATTACGGGAGTAAGACAAGCACTGTAGGAAGAGCTAAAATAGGGAGAGGTTTTTTCTAAATGTGTAGCTTGCTGCCAATGAAGGATTGTGAAACCTTTTTTAGTAATTCTTTGACACTGTAGGCATAGAGATCACGGCCAGGATGTGTAGGAAGCTCTTCATGTTCAGCCAGCGCTGGATTCCGCAGGTGCGGTTAGGGTTAAATTCGCTGGAGGTCACCTGAGGGCTTGGAGCACCCTCGGCATTGGCTTTTGTTCCTTAACAAGAAAGGACAAGTAAAGTGGCTAATATTTTTTAAGAGAATATAAACGTTTCACAAAAAAATAAAAAAAAAAAAAGAGTAGTAATTTTGAAAACACATCCAGCCATAAAGCTAGGGAGAGATCCATTTTTAATAACACAATTTCAAAAAGGAAAACAAAGTTTTACGATCCTTATAAATAAGACGCTTACGTATTCCTTCCACACTGATGTGCATTAAAACCCATAAAAATTGTAGAGAAATAGACTAATGATCATCTTGAGGGGAAATAAAACCACCATGGTGCACTTGATGTGCAGAGCCCTGGGGTACCAAGGCTGGATAATCCCTTCATTTCCCCTCTTGGAGCTCGGCTTACGCAGGAAGCATTAGGGTCCTAAGACTTCGCAGCCCTTGCCCAGACCCCGGTCATAGCCCTAAGCATCCACCTCCAATGCCATCCTCTAGCACCGTGTTCTAAAATCAAAATTGGGTTTATTTAAAACCTATCTGACGATTAAAAGACATAAATAGACTTCTATTTCTTTGCTAAGTGTGCGAACTTGGCCTGGGGAACTTAGGCCCTGTCATGTAAACTATTCATTCTTAAAATAGAATGTAGGGTCTATTACAGTATTGAGGGAAATCAGAAGGTTAAATAACACATTCTCTAACATGGGACGCCCAGGATATGAACGAATTAAAGAGGAAGATAAAAGAGAGATTGTAAGAAACAGGGAGGTAAGCTGGGTGGATACGGGAAGGAGACTGAGGAAGGAAGGACAGACAAAGGTGGAGAGGGAGAGGGAATAAAGCTGATCCATACTTCCATGCACTAAATCCCCAAGATGGGTGTGATTACTATGTATTTCAAATATTACAATTTAAATAAAGGGATGACCAAATAGCTCAGTGCATTAAAGCGCCTGCTTAGGCAAATGCAGCAGTTAGGGGTTCCATCCCTAGGCCTGCCCTGCCGGTGCGCCCCCCGGGGTCACGCTGAAACAGCGATTAAAACTGGGCTTGGTGGTACACCCCTATAATTCCAGCACTTTGAGGTTGAACGCAGGCAGATCACTATGGGTCTGATCTTCATGCTGAGACCCTGTAGACCCTGTATCCCCTGTACTAAATGTATAAAAAATAAATAAGTAAATAAATAGAATTTAAATAAAAAGCTATTCTAATAGAACTTCATTTTTATAAAAAGAGCTCCTCCAAGAGACTAAATTAAAAGGTATTAAGGCATCTGGCTTATTTTCCACATGAGTAAATTTTAAAATATGTGTATTCTATATACAATTGTGTGTGTGTGTGTATATATATATATATATATATATATATATATATATGATGCATTATATGTGATGCATTACTCTACTCTATAGGACTATGAATCTGCTCAACTCAATAATTTTCTTATTTGAGCAAGCCTGGCAAACTTTTTATTGTTTCTCTAGCAACCAAACAAATTATATTTACTTGAAGTCATCAAAGAAAGTGAGAAACTTCTTGCTTATTCCAAGGGTCAGTTCTATCATATCATCATACGTGACATCAAACAAGGACTGATAATGGAATAAAAATTTTCACCAAAGAAGAGAAAAAATTTCAATGGGATCAGTCATTAAAAACAGATACCTTGTCCAGGTGCAGTGGCACGCCCCTATAATCCCAGCATTTGAGAGGCAGGAAAGAGGTGGATCACTGTGAGTCTGAGCTGCACAGTGAAATCAGGTAGGAAAAAAAAAAAAAAAAGAAAGAAAGAAAGAAAGAAAGAAAAAAAGAAAGAAAGAAGATAAAAAAAATAGATACCTTTGAAAAATCAGCTTTTGGGTTTTTTACAGCAATATAGGCACACTTATAAGAGTAATAGACTTCCAGTAGAACTGCAATGTAACTGTGTTCAAGGTAACTACAGTAGGATTATAAGAATATGGCTTCATACACTCTGAAGAACTACTAACAAAATACTCAAAGGAAGAATGTAAATTGAACAACAAAGACTATAAAAGTAAAGTGTAGAAATGTAGGCAGAACACTCAAAAGTTCAAATATTTACAAATAAATTTCTTTTCCTCAGCGCCTTAAACTCCCCAAAAAGTGAGCGACGTAGGGATTTTTTTTCCTTCTAAAAAATCCATGTGAAATTCCAGTAGAATGTGGAATCCCACTGAGCTTATCTCTTTTGAAAAATGCCATGTGTATTTTAAGTAGTCAGGGTCTTGGTGCTGTGGTTGAGTCTACAATCTTCAACAACACACTTCTCCTTATGACACACTGAAAGTACTTTTCACAATAACCACAAACACTTCTCCCTCTAATCATCATTTTTGCTGCCCTCAGGTAGGGACTCCATAGTGTCTCCTTTTCAGATGCCAACAGAATAACAATGAAGCGAAACCATAGGCTTCAGAGACCCTTAAGAAGCTGGGTACTACATCAGTGACCATGGGGCATGCGCTAAGCACCTGCCACACAAATCAGACACAAGGAAGTTTCCAGAAGCATAAGCTGCAACACAAGAACACTGGGAATTCCTGATAAGAATCAGATGCTGGGAAGTATCACAGGCTGAAAATTTCCAGATACTCTGCCTCTGGGGTTTCCATGAACAGAGCAATGTCTGTGTTAGTCTTTGAGAGTCCTGTAGACTAAGGAAGCAAGAGTCTTGCATTTATTGTCTCTCTGTGATCTGAATGATGTCACACATGCTGATGTTTAAAATAAGTGCCCTGGAAAATCTACTGAGATTAAGTTCATCATGGTAAAATGTAATATTCTGTTTTTGTGTTGAATTTCTGGAATCCTGACTATCATAGGCTTTGAAATACATTTCTTTTTGGGTCAGGGTTAATTGGAATTCCACATGCCTCATTTATTTAAATGTTAAAGGTTTTTTTTTTTTCCATGTTTGGGAAGTTTTCTGACACTTTTCTTTCTGTGAACAGTTTTCTTTTTCATGTCATTTGTACTATTGCCTGCTTTTACAGTGAAACCATTCAAACTTGTTATTGTTCTTTGCATCATTGAGCAACTGCTAAATTGATTTGTTTGGTCCCTCAGTATTTTTAAGAAATGTTGTTTTTCTTAAGTACCAGGGACTGAATTCAGAACCTTGTGATTGCCAGGGAGGCACCTGTGCTGCTGAGCTATCTCCCCAGCCAAGGAATCTTTCTTTTCATGATTGCTAATTGCAGTTTTGTGCTCTAGATCTCAGGTTCTGTCCTTGCATTGCTTCATTATGCTGAATATGCTTTCAGTAGATCTCCTGGATATCTGATTGGGTATATTGCATGCATTTTGCTTCTTACGTTGGGCAATCATGATTTGCATCATTTTCTTAAATTCTTTAGTTTGTTTATCTGTATCTTCTCCAAATTTGCTGATCATGCCCTTCATTATGACTACTATCACTGCAATTATCTGAGAACTTGTTTCTGATTTAATTTTTTTCTAGAATCTTATTTATTTCTTTTATTGCTTATACTGTTACCAGTTCAGAAAGTCCATGTGGGTGGCTTTCAAATTGTTCCACCTCATTGTCCCCTAGATTTATCTTTGGTGAGCTGGAATCCTGGGGTTGCATCTTGCTTTCATGTCTTCTCATTTTCCATTTTTGTTTCAGCTTATTATTATTTCTTTTGGCAGGACCTAAGTGCAAACTCATGACCTTACACTTGCCAGGCAGGCACTGGTGCCATGGAGCTATCTCCCCGGCCCCTCGGCTTATCATTGTGTTGATGCTTATAAATTGTTTATGGAAAGTATCTTTATTGGCAGTGTTGGGAACACTTAGAAAATAACTACTCAGAGATGTCTTCCAAGTGGAGATGCTGACTTTGGGGTTTTGAGTTTGTTTCAAGGTCCTACCTCTTCAATTTATTGGGGATGAAAAGTACTTGCCTATTTGGCCCAGCCCCTGGTTATTTGGCACCGCCCTATAATATTATGACCCTCAGGCAATCTTAATCTTGGTTTATAAAGAAGAGCAACTGACTAGAACAATTATATCATCTTGATTAAAATAATATAATCAGTAAGAACAATAGTATCAGATGCCCCTAGAAAATAACAAATTGTGGTAACTATTAATGTAGCAACACTAAATTTATGAATAAGATTTGTAATTATATAACCAAATCTTAAACAAATGGCAAAATTATGTGCTGTAAATATAAACTTGATATGCTGATTTTATTCTATAGGGAGAAAATGTAAAAGAGGTTAGAGAGAAATGTAGAAAAATGGAAGAGCGGGA